>WYDE02000035.1:0-13357 GCA_009867175.2 Adela reaumurella | reverse complement strand
AAAATTAAGAAATTATAATTTAATAATATTTAAAAATTATAAATTAATTATTAATTATTATTATTAACGCCTATAATCCCCAAATATTAAAATCACGTGTACATAAGCTTCCCACATTAACCCTGGCCCACCTCCGAGCTGGTATGGCGCCCCCGAGGTGAAATTGGCTGCATCGGAGCATGCGCTTCGGCCTCTGTAATCCTGCCATCCATACCGGCGTTCATAAAAAATAAACTCATTAAAGAATTCTAAAAGGGCTCTCTCATATCAATCTGAAATCAACACTTTAATTATACACCGTGAGTAATACCCTCGAAACGTGGCAACACTAGCTGTTAATGACGGTACCTCATCCCACGACTTCGCCCACACTCCCACAGCCCATCACCCCTCGACTTTCGTCTGAGATCGCTCGCTGCCGCTGATGTAACAGCAGCGGAAGAAGCAATCGTTAGATCGCTTGCTTTACCAGTCTGTGGGCGGATTGAAGAGATGAGATCTGCTCTTTAGAATGGAGAACCAGAACCATGGAGACCTCTGCTGGGTACCACCATACATTAATAGCATAACTGTTAAACATATCTCTTAGTAAGTTTCCATAGGTATGTGTGTATGCACATGTCGCAGTCAACTGATTAAGACGGCTTCTCAACTGAACGGCCAGCCTCTTAGTTGAGTGCGCCATTCAATTAAACACCTAGGCGGGTCATCGTAAGAATTTACCTAGTTCTACGTTCAACGACTTGGCTGACTGAAAGCTAGCCCCTTCGTTGGAAACGACTGACGAAAAGCAGCGCTAGCAGTCATTTAAAAAAAGGCGGCATACATTATATGAGTTCCTGATATTTGGGTCCTCATTATTGTACTGATGCTCTAACCTGAACCTAAAATATATGTTTAGTTTCATTCTGATTGGTTGCAGAAAAACGACGGAACATCACAAAACGGTAATTCAAATTTATAGATCTTTCTTCTACCACTGCAGCGCTAGCAGTCATTTAAAAATATGGCATCAGCAGCTGATCGTATCTTGTTATTGTGTTTGTTTGCGTTTAGTTAAAATGTGATGCGTGATGAAAAGATGCAGCTTTTCTGCATTATCTCCGGCGCTCCGGGAGGTCAGCCCCTTCGCCCTCGCGTAACACTGCGCAGGCACCATGCAAGCCTGGCAAGACTCGCGTGGTGCCTGTATCTTGTTACAGCGGGCGGGGGCCGCCCTCCCTCCGACGCCTCCGGATACTATATTTTATCTAGGTAGTAGCCATGTCTGACCAGTAACATGTCGGGCGGAAATTTACTTTTCGCAAAATAGCACTAAGTACATTGCAATTTCATTTAACCAAATGGCTAAGCGACGTTCAGCCCTTTGGTTAAACGTTTGATTCGACCACTTGGCTGAACGTCGTTTAGCCATCTCATTGAACGGCGCCACTTCATCAACCGCCTAAGCGTTAAGTGGCGGAGCGAATTTAACCAGTTGGCGGCGACGTATATACATGTTGTTACACAGGGAAAGGAATGTAAGGACCACAAAATCAGACAGAAGAGAATTTCTTCTAGATGGCTGTTTGTTTGCGACTACACGCGTTGTGTGTGAACAACCCAAACATGATATAAAAATAGGATGATCACGGATGATAACATAAAAAAAGACGCGTTTTTATTAGTATACAGCCGACATACCTCACCACCACCACCATTATTCCGCTTGAATTGAAGGACGTTGAAGAAAAAAAAATTAAAAAAAGTTTCTAACTCTATGGAGTTTGGAGGAGAATGTAGCTAGGCAAAATCGATGGAGACTTTAGAACAACTCTTCAAAAAACCGTCAAAACTGCCGACAATATCCAAGATTTGTACCAAATTTCTGAGAAGAACTTCCGTTGTAACATGCCGCGCCATAAGAAGGTATCGCGTGATGCATGGAATGATAGCCCGCCCAATGTCAGAAGATGTCGACGTACGTATGGAGTATGGAGTAACGAGGTCAGAGGCCGGACCGGACACCTCCGCAGCGGGGCCTATTCCAATTTGTGCGGCGATCGGATTCGCGAATGATCTAACTGATAATGTAAGAGTCGACAACTAGCCACTTCCGTCGGCACATACGCCCACGCTGCCGATGCGCCCACGCACGCACGCCGGCGCGGCGTACGACTCCTCGACGACGAGAGGTGAGCCGCCGTTGCCGTGTCGAAACCGCCAGCGCCAGTCGAGCTAGACTGATTGGCGTCTTGGACAGGATTCCATTCAGCAGACGTAGATAGAATAGCTTTTGTTGTACACAGTATTATCTAGCATATATAGGTGTATACTGGATTTGATCGTAGACCCTTAATGTATGCTTGAGGTGCTTTCCTGCAGATGCATTTTAGCATTTACGGATATTTAGGCTCAGGTAATGTGCTAAAATGCATCTGCAGGAAAGCACCTTAAGGCGCGTAGGAACGCGACTTTAATCTATTTGAAATTATAGCCCAAAATAACTAGACTAGTCTGGAATAACTGTAAAATATAAAAGATTCATTGACTATCGAACTTCTTTTTGTTGTAAATACTATCAGTGTCTATAAAAAATGAGAATATTTTACAACAAAAACCCTATGACCGATGGACAAATAATCGTTGTTGGCTGAGCGAAGCGAAGCCTAGCACTCGACTAGGGTCAACAAACTTTCGGTGTTTATTTGTTTGTCCGCACGATTCCTCCTAAACGGTTTGGTCGATCGGGCTGAAATTTTGTAGGATCATTCTGTATGTCAATAGCTCGCCACACACCAATTTCAACCTCCTAGAAGAACTTGCAAGAAACTTCGCTGGAAAATGTTTAAGGTCCATCGCGAATATTATGAAACCAGTTACGACAACACTGGCGTACATCGACTTCGTACAATTTGAAGTAGATTGCAGCCCCTTTAAAAGTTTAAACCGCTCTACATAAATAGATATGGCTACATTTTGAACGCGCAATACGCGTCGCTATGTAAATCTACCTTTCCGACTGGCTGCTGCAGCTGCCATCGGCGATTTTGTTTTGATTTATTCAAAGCTTTTGCCAGGGTTGACCGAGATTGTTTGCCATGATGTCACTTACGCATCCGTTCTATTAAGATAGTATAAAAAACGTACGTGTCTAAGAAATAGTGAAAGGTGGAGTACATACGTTTGATCAGAAACCCAAAGTGAAGAACTCCAGTTCATCCAGAAGTCGTAACTACTTCAATAAGTAAAAAGAGCCAAATTCATAGTGACTATTCAAATTTGTACTGTGTGGGGCCGGTACTTAAAAGAATGACCCCACCCACTGCATCTCTTCCCCTGCATGTCGTAAGAGGCGACTAAGGAATAAGGACAAGATGCCGTGCTAAAGGGCGACATGCTCGCCACCTCTCACCTTGGCACGGCACTTCTACCAAGGCATGCAGTAGGTGGGTCTTCGTGACTTGCATGCTGCTTGATATCTTGTCCGAATACCTTGTGAAATGTGGTAGTCGGTGTTGTGCTGTAATTTACTGGAGTTCTTGCAGCACAACACCGATTGCTCTGCTTACCCCGATTGTCGGGATTCAGCGTGGGTGTATGTATGTATTCAAATATGTACAGGGAGACAATCTCTATTTCCGCATTAGTTCGACCTAGCTAGAGAAACTTAATAAACACGACCTACATTCGATGCGGCGTAAAATTATCGGGAATGGCACAAGTTTAAGGGCCATAAGAGGCACAAGTTTCAAAATGTACGTAGGAGCCGCGTCCCGCGCGTTCCGGATCACACTGAGCCCTACGGTGATGAAATATCGCTCGACGACACGCGACTGTCATTATCCATTTTGTGGCCTGATTTGTGCAGAGTACCGCGCCGCGCCGCCCGCCCGTGTCTACTGAATAGGGGAGACGCACAAGGCACGCGCCTAGGGCCGTATTTATTCGACCGCCGAAGTCGAAGTTCTACGTCTGTTGAAAATGCAAGGAGAAGGCGAAAACACAAGAGATCTGAAAAAAAAATGTACGTAAGTATAGAGCATACTCGAGATATTCCCGAAATCCAAATGGTGAAATCATTCAGAATAATATCGTTAATTTATTGATTGTTTTTAACCCTTCCACAACGTTTTCATACGCGCATGCATGTTTTCATATCTAGCAAAAAATATTATTAAGTAGGTAGCATTGCACTTTAAATCACGTTGTGCACGTGCGATGTCGTCATGTGATGCCATGACATTCTCAGAAAATGTTCGCAGTGTCCTCTTCTACCAGGACCAGCCAACCGGCGAGAACTGGAAATATTATGGATGAGAATGAATTTGTAATAAATACGCCTACGAAACACACAGACAAATTATAATACCTAGCTAAAATTACTGGATATTAACATTTATGAGAAAACCCACGACGACGGATTTCAATTATAATTATGTGTCTTGATGGCAATGCCCGGACGTATATTCTTGGGTAGTCAAGGGTTTAAAAAAATTAATTACTTAATGCTTTTTCGAATACAACGTTTACATCCGTCGTGGGTTTAAAAAAAGTGTTGTTTTTTATTTTAATATTTTTAGAGAATTCCTACGTTACCGTCTAAATATCTGTATTTTTTCTGTCGTTCTGAGTTCCTCTAAGACAGGGGTGGGCAAACTTGTACTATCACCGATCTACTGTGAAAGAAATTGGGGGCATGCGATGCTATCGACCCCAAGATATTTTTAATAATTTCTTTTTTTATTTAAAATACACACACTCATTTACGAAGGGTCGTCCAAACGTTCGTTATCAGACAACATACAACACTATAAAATAAACGATTCAAAGTCTATTGATTTAATTATTTATAAATTACACATTGAAATAAATTCCGAAAAATTAGCTTTGTTACAATTACCGATACATTTTATTCAGATGTTGCATGGCACTCCGCGTTTTCGGCAAACTTCTCGTAGGAAGGTAAGTATTTACTGAGAGCTCGTCGTAAGCATGAAGACAGATGTTCCGGAGTTTGGATTTGATAATTTTCATTCAAGAAAAAGCAGATTCACACAAATAAGTCAATCCCAAGAAGGCTGTTAACTGCAGGGCTATTTCTTTTGCATTCAGATATTTTTCTCATAATAATAAATACCTAATTTTGAATCTGTTGCTCCGGATATGAATTTAATTTTATTTTTAGTTTGGGTGAATATATTTTTTTCAAGTATAATCTATCGATCGACCTCAAAACCTCTGGCGATCGACCGTTCGCCCACCCCTGCTCTAAGATGTTGTTCTGCTCCATCATCGACTTTGCAGTTGCAGAGTGAGTTTGAGGGAAACTCAGCAGTTAATGTACAGATGATACTCACCTAGCCCTTTCAAAAGAGCCCAAAATCCCAAGCACTTCACAAAAAACCGCATGAGCACTCCCTGGCGGTTTATTTCAATCAAATATATCTAACAATCATTGCAAATGAATCACCAGCAAGCACTTCACAAAAACCGCATCTAAATCGGTCAAGCTGTCGTCTTGGGGAAAATGCGTTAAAGCTCGTTTTAACGAGCGAAAATTATCAATTGCAGCGCCCCCTGGCGAGTTGACATCATAATACCTATATAAGAACCATCGCCGATTAATCAGAAACCTTTTTACAGAAAACCGTTTCTAAATTTGTCAAGCCTTTTTGGAGATAAATGGGAACATTCGTGTGCACACACAACATCTTATCCTAAACGCATGCACTTTCTCCGATCGTAGTGATTTAAAAATACACAATCGAACAAAAATCCTACAGAGTATGTTCCTTCAGACTATTTGGGAAGGAAAATCGTTCGTAAGCGGAAAATCCTACGTCGACGACGTTGTAGTGTGTGTAACAGTATCAAACAATTTGGCATTCCTTTCTTCATTGTAATATCTGGTAATACCATCTCTCTACGTTGGATTATTGGGCACACACCACTAAACATAAACTTATAAAAAATCCTGTTATAAAACCCCGCGACTTATAAAATGAAAATCTACATGGTGTGAAAAAGTAAACATCTACAGGTTATACGTTCATATAATACATTTAATATAATGATTCAATATTAATTGGACAAAAAATTATGCGCCAACTGCGAGCAGACAACACCAAGGTCGTTGGTAAATTCGATTTGTGGGACTATGATATGACGTCTCGTTACGTCTATCAGACACAGTCGCTCCAACGAACCTACCAGACTATAACTTAGAAGACGATAATACGTACGTACATACGACTCAACTCAAGTGAAAGGGATACGCCAATGTCACCAATTATCAATCATTGATGATTTGATTTTGCCTTCAATGAGGGGTTATCGTCAGTGTAGTGAGGATGCATTCCCACCTTTTGCGCGTAAAACGATTACAGAATGGGTAAGGAGGAATTACATCGTGCAGCTCATAGGAACACTCAGTGGTACAAGCGATGGAACAAACCTTTTATTTAAGGGGCAAGTTCGCAGCACCAGCAACCGGCGTGGATGGTTAGGCACACCGCCCCGCCGACCAAGACAGCGTGATGGTATTTATGTAGACAATATTTGTTTCACGAAAAAAGACTGAAACACAACGCCATGAAAGACAATACACTCACCGGTCCTGTAGCCGGCATTGGAGAGGTAGGTGGCGAAGGTGTTAGTCTCATGCGTGGCCTGCCAGGTGGGCGACGAGCAGTTGTCGTTGTTGGTGTACACGTTGTGGTTGTGCACGTACACGCCAGTCAGCATCGAGCTCCTGTGTATACACATAATATAAGCACGTGGTTTATAAAAATTGTTTTACTGTTATACGGCAATATTTCTGGATTTCAGCAAAGCTTTTGATAGATATAACGACATTTTAATTGTTACCCTTTAAAAATCCATTCTGCCTATATATAAGAAAATGTGAAGAACCCTTGCAACAGTATTAGAGCTAAAAGGCTAAAAGCTAAATCACTTGATTCATTCTGGTAAACTATGATATGAGCGCAAGCATGTGTACACTAAAAAAACTGTACACATTGACGTAACGCGATAATTATTCATGTCACTGTCGGCATCGGGCTTAGCGGTGACTTCATGTTAGTTACTAAAATAAAATATTTAATTTTGCTCCGCTCCTTGCTGCAATACTTATGTATGAGGAAGAGGAAAATTACAATAATTCACTATGTCAGCTTAATATGTGACAGATTAACGGCGGAGAGAAAGCTATTCGTTCACATTATGCAATCCATAGACCCCGTTTATTCCACAAATCTTTAAATCTCATAACAGTGTTTGAATAACTTATTAGACACTTGGCACTATACCTGGAGGGACAACACATGGGCGTGGTAGTGTAGGAGTGGCGGAACTCAGCTCCAGCACTGCGCACCACCTTCATGGTCCGAGGCATGAAGTTCAGGCTTCCCAGCTCCACGTCCTGGTCGTCGGTCATGATCAGGATGATGTTCGGCTTTCTCTCGCGCGCAGGGTAGGGGATGTATCCGTTCCACTTTTGTCTCTCAGGTATTCGAGCGTCAGCCTTCAGTTTAGTTCGGTTGTTGTTGTCGCGATTTTGATGGGCAGGTTTTTGACGTTTAGCCTCGCTGATGTTGGTGAAAGCGACGTCTGGTCTGCGTCTTCGATTGGGAGCATGAGAGCCGTTCCTTCCGTTGTGACTCTCTTCGATTCTCCTGCCTCTGTCGTTGACGGGTTTCTTGCGTTCCTTCGCGAGAAATGGGGAATCGACAGTACGATTAATCGGGGAATCATCCTCGACCGAGAAAGGACCGGAGTCTATTCCTTTTCTTCTGTCGCGTCTCACTTCTGCATAGGCTCTTTCCCAAGACTTCCTCCTTTCGTTTCTGAACCTTGAGCTGTTCCGATGCCGAAAATATCTCCGTTCGTTAACATCAGTGAGAGTACCGTTGAACGTCGTCCTGTTTCTGTTGTTGTCTCTATTCCTGAGAGTCTCCTTGTCTCGGACCTCATCTTCTTCGATCGAGGATATTTTTTTCGCAGAGACCAGAATAAAATTCCATATCAAGAGGAGAGGAATAACTTTAAGATTCATATTTCTCTTAGATTAGATCTAGTTCTAAAGGTACGTGTATCACAAAGTACTTCTAAGAAGCGCTCGATGTGTGTTCGACGGTCGTTTTAGAAACGACTGCGCACCTCATGTTTGCACGAGGCGCTGCATTAGCAAGTGTTTACACTTGCAAGTCGGTCGCGACATTTTCGTCAATTATCTGCGAACAAAAAGAAAAATAAATGTCAATCCTTTATCTTGAGGTAATTGGGATAGTATAAGCCGAACTTTCTAGCAGCGGAGGTTGATTTCCTACTTTCATTATATTTTATTTTATAGACGTGCAGACGCACCCAGCATTGCCGTAGTAGGTACCCAGACGTTTACTACTGCATTCCCTTGGTCCCACGAAGTCCCTCAGGCCTACAGTGATCATTTAAGCTGATAGAGGCCCCATAGCTGTATTTTTCTTCCGAAAATAATCCCCGTATCACCGGCTAAATCCTTTCCCCGGCTGATCCGAGCCATCGGTCCACCAAATAAGGAGCCCCCGACCTAAGCCGGGAGCCGGATTTGAAACGATCACTGCCATGGGGATCTGGAGTCAGGACCACACGCAAAAACAACAGCCCGTGACCGGGGCCACAAAATTTGGTTCTGTTCAAATCTTTGTTTGCGCCAGCTATGTATGTACATGCGTGGTAATGCATACGACAACAAACACCTTATGCGTACATACCGTGTATTGAGCGGTATCGGAACCCTTACAGCAGTTCATTCGTATCGAGCTCTTCAAACCCACGTCCCCCATCCGTGTGTGTAGCACCGAAGCGCGATCTAATTCACATCTTCCAATTCTCATTGTGGCTCACCACTCGCAACATTTACTTATTCCCTATTCCCCTCTAGGCCAACTACGGTGGCAATCAATGCTAAAACGCAGCCCATGCGAGACCCACACCAAAATGTTCCCTGCAGAACACAGAGCCAGCACTCAAACCCAAGTACTCAAACCCCTAGCAGCGGAATGCTGGCACTGAATGAAATACTGCTCCACATGCAGTTCGGTCAAATTTCTGGAATATTGACTGCCTGGTTTATTTGTTTACTTCGCCCGCCCAAATGCTAGAAACCGATAAATTGCTTCGGACGCGTGCCGCTCGTCAATCTGTTCGCCAGTAAATCGTTCGTCCGTCTGGGCTCTCATTTAGGCTCTACCAATAAATTCTCAATCGACTGAGGAGCCGCATCCCTCACGGACCCGGCCGCGGCGCGGGTCCGACCCGACCCTGTGCCGCTTCAACAATTTACGAGAATACTTGCGGGCTTTCCGTTTGGAACTATTTATTGGAAGGAAGTTCTGTTCTAGCTACATGCTTCTTGGTAAATATAATTGATTCACTCCAGCTAGAAAAAGATTAAAGTAGATGGTATAACTGTTAATACATTTCAAATTACCGCCGTCGTCACACAACGTTTCCGAAACATCCGGCTCTTCTCATGGCGACTTTATAGAATTGTTTCGACGACGTTTCGAACAGTGCCTCTACCGTGCTAACATCACACGAGTGAGTGAAGAGACAACGCCACGATTTCAACCAATCTGACTTGCCGATTGGTTGAAACCTGTTCACTTACTCGAGTGATATT
This sequence comes from Adela reaumurella, assembly GCA_009867175.2. NCBI lineage: Eukaryota > Metazoa > Arthropoda > Insecta > Lepidoptera > Adelidae > Adela > Adela reaumurella. The sequence continues at coordinate 3,711 of WYDE02000035.1, read as the reverse complement.
TAAGCCGGTAGTAGGGCTGAGCGTTGAAACGTGAGCGTGTTCGAAACGTCGTAACAATCCGATAAAGTTGCCGCGAGAGGAGCCGGAAGTTTGCAAGATGTTGTTATAACTGTTAGCAATCAGAGCAGTTTGTATGAATGCGAACGATGACTTGTGACATGCGACGAGAATAATTTAGCTGGGCTGGTGGGAGTCACGCGGCACGCCACGCACGCCACGCACGCCACGCAGACGCAGCCGGCCGGCTCTCGGCTGCCAGCAAACATAATTTCATCCTGAATTGAGTTGCTTAGTGAATTGTTAAGACAAGTTGTCACGACCCGACCCGCTAGTTAAGAAAGGGCCTATGTCAAACACGTTTTTTGCAATTTATGAGAAAACCACATTGAAATTTGAAGCTGTTAAAAGCCTATTTATAGATAGAGTGTCTTCATTATAATCACTGTAAATAGTAACATTTTCATGGACGAACCGTGATGTGTTCTATTTGCTCCATCACACCATTATCCAGTAAGTTCACGAGACGATGAAGAATAAAGAGTTTTAGTGCTTAGCCGAAACAGAATGTTTTACAAATATGTAAGTACTTTTTTTTTATAAAAAAATTAAAACACATTTACCGCAACATTTCGTAAGCTATACATACATACAGTGGTCACAACATACAAATGTGGTTTGGGGGTGTGGCTTCAGATGCTCGCATGCATTCACTCGCGGCCAGTTGTAGCGAGTGTGATAGAGAAGTGGAGTGTGTGGGGAGGAGCATAATGGCCACATTTATAAGTTGTGACTAGTGTACATCGTATTAAGATTAAGCGAACCATCGATGTTTTCCTTGCTAATGTCTGAACGATAGTAATGAATGATCTTATGTGCTCGTGTATGCTATTTTTTACTGCGTTCGGTAGTGTCGTTTTTTCCAAAACGACAAATATCGCCATATTGATTTTTTTTAACATGTGCTAGAATATTATTTGTAATGGCAAGAGTATATTTCTGAAAAGATTTGCATACTCTGGTCTTCCTTGTACTATCAGTGTAAAGGTAATGTGCACAGTTCAGAGCACGATTACATTCTTTCCGATATTTCCTGGAAGATGTTTGTACCATACACTTATACAAAAATCCCTTTGACGTGTTATGTCTGCTAGAGCGTATTAATTTCTGAAGTTAGTTTTACGTTCTTCGTGACTAAAATGTGTGCTACAATTCAACTTACATTTTTCAGAACAAGGTGGCCCAAGACTTTTAGCTGCTCTTATATTTCCTGATGTAGTTGGGTACTCCTGGCCAGAGTTTAGTAACATTTATTTTTAATATTTTTGTCCCAATTACTTTCATTTCGTGATAGTTTCGTAGTTCTCGAGGAACCTTCCTCGGCTGGAGAACTATTGACAAGCTCAATAGGCACAGATTCTGTCTTAGGAGCAGTAGAACTTGTGCTGGGCTCAGGAGTCAGAGAAGACTCTGATGACGATGAGAACTCTGGGAAGACATAATCCTTGTCAGCATCACTATCATCGATAATATCACTGAAATAGTCTAAGTCACTGGATGTTTCGTCAATAATAACATGACGTACATCTGTTTGTACCGGCCCTAAAAGGGATATTTTAAATTGTTTCCTTTATAAATATTTTAAGGATATTGAGATAATTTCTAAAATGAGATATTTTAGGATGTAAATTTTTAGAAATATGATATGAATGGAATGTTAATTTTTAAAAAGGGATATTTTAAGTTGTTTCCTTTTAGAAATATGATTATGATAGAGAAATAAATTCTCAAATGAGATATTTGAAGATGTCTCATTTAAACATTTCTCGAGGACTAAAAACTTATTTCTAAATCAGGGTATCTCAAGATGTCTCTTTGCGTACTGTAACTCCTGACTATTTATTAAATTACCATGAGACATTTTAACTTATCATGATTTAGTTCTTACTTTTTCAAATACTTTCTAAATTGTCTCAATATTTTAAATGATCTGACATTGCTTGCTGTGTGTTTTATAGATAACCCAATACAGAAATAAATTCCACATAAAATTCTAAGAATTTCTGTATATTTAACTCAATATCGACTTTTTTAAAGATGTCTCATTAGGGAACTCACCCAGCGATATTGTGTATCACGTCCCCATGTGGATATAGTCCGATAGCGCTGGGCTATTTTGAGGTCATAAGTTTAAAGAATTCTAAAGTTGCTTATTTCTTGCCTATGGATACAGTCGTACCTATGAAGCTTATTTTTGCGTTTTGTGTAACATCTGTCACTTGCATTTTCAGCAATTCGATGATTTGTGGTTGATTCTTTTTATTCAATTCAAAACGGGCAAATTAATTTAAAGTTTAAAATATTTATGGTATCATATCTAGGATAGCCTGCGGAGTGTGCAAACCCAGCTTGTGTCATCTTCGTCCAGTGCAAACTGACGTATGGTCTGTATGTAAAAACAGTGCAAAAAATATTACAATTGACCATTCTCGATGCAATTGACTAAATAGTTATTTACTATCTCAGATCACTGGCATATGTATGCCCATTAAATAAATAGGTATCGTTGGATGGGTATCGATGCCCTTATTACGAATGTGAGTGTGTATATATAAAGTCGTTGTCTATATTTTTCAGACTTTCAGCATCATGTACCTATTAGGATTACATTAGGACCCGCCTAAGCGTATCTTGGGAGAGTAGGTATATAGATGTGTGATGTGTGTGATGAAAGATGTCTCTTATTATTAATTCATCAGGGTTTTCTTGTGGGTTGAACATTTCAAGAAACATTTCTAGAGCATTGTGTCCATCCTACCGTATGGGGCCGGTACTTAAAAGAATGACCCCACTGGATCTCTTCCCATGCATGTCGTAAAAGGCGACTAAGGGATAAGGCCAAGATGCCGCGCTAAAAGGCGACAGGCTCTCTCACCTTGGCACGTTACTTGCACCGAGTCATGCAGTAGATGGGTCTTGGTGCCTTACATGCTGATTTGATATCTTGTCCGAATACCTGGCGAAATGTGGTGGTCAGTGTTGTGCTGTAATGTACCGGAGTTCTTGATGCACAACACCGATTGCTCTGCTTACCCCAATTGTCGGGATTCAGCGTCAGTGATATGTATGTATGTATGTATATATGTCCATCCTTAAGTGCACAGTTCGTCATAAATTATATAAAGTGCCTACAAAACATTTACATTTCAGCTACCTACGTAATACAATTTCGCCCTTCCTACGCTGACCTGCAATGCAGAAGCAAAAGAATCGCCAAAATTCCGCAAGACCTCGAGTAGAGATTAAAAATGAACAAAAGCCTCCAAGTTAAACCGCCTGAAAGCTCGCCACGTACGCTGTAAAGCGCTGAAGCTGCTGAAAACAGCGCACTGCGCTCATTGTAATGATCTAGTGAGTGACGTTGTAAGGTGCTTCCATACAGCTACATTTTTATTTTATGTTTCGTAGCCATAAGTCGTCGGTGACCTTATCTTAAACATGAATAATCTTACATTTAAACAAGGTAAACTATTAGAATTCTTAAAGCTACACATAACTATAAAAAAAGGTATTTGAAACTTTCTCCCACAAGTTTATAACGCGTTTCACATAAAAAATTAACATCACAATAGATACCAATACCAGCTTGGTGCCCTGGACTCGATACAGAGCCGTGCCGTGCGGCTAGTTAATGACCCAAAAATCTCCGCCCAC
>WYDE02000034.1:0-19394 GCA_009867175.2 Adela reaumurella | reverse complement strand
ACCCCCCCCCCCCCCCCCCCGCCCCTTCCCAAATCCGTCACGTGGTATGAACTCTCCCCAATCAGCCTAAATTGAGCAGACACGGTTATATTGTTTGCATCAAGATGAACAAGGATTAGTAGGTATTCCGTCAGTCCGGAGTCGCTATGTCTTGGTGGATACTGGGCATTAGTAGGATTTGGTCATTAAAAAATTGCCAAAGTGTAAGAATATCAAAATAAAAATGGTCACAATTTCTTGCCATACTTAACTACAGTCCATCACGTTTTTTGTTATATTATGACAACTGACAAGTATTCTTTGATTACAACCGTGGTAGTATAATTTAGTTTGGTTTAAATATAGTAACGGAAAAATAGCAAACTCAAAACAGAAGAAGTAAAGACGTCACCGGCGAGACTAATCTACACGCGACAGTCTCTGACGACAACAGCGTGACCATCAATAGGGTAGAGTCCAATAGATGGCGTCAGTATAACCTCGACACTACTGTGATCATAATTCTAATCACCATAGACAACAATTATGCCTGACCAGAAATATAGCGTACCTCGCCATGATGCGGAAAATCACATGAACTAATTTATTTCACTCGCAACACCAGCGATAAATGTCAACGGCACTTTTGATTGCTGCCAAAGTCAGCTGGAGCCCTACTGTGGTGTTTATAGTCTTTAGTTGACGAGCTATTATCAACATCACCCAGAGTAGATACTTATCCAATGGGGATGGGTTTACCTTATCCAAGGCAATCCCTTCATTTTTCTAGCTCAATCGCCGGAACTCAGAGGAAGACGTTCATAGATTTAATTATTATTGGATATAATAATTATTTCATGCATTTTGAGAGATTGCCAGCATATTGACAGTTACCATAGTAGGTTCGTTTGTGGCCATATGAAAGTAAATGTTGTTCGATTGTTGCCATATGAAAAATGTGGTTCCTTCAGAGGTTTTTTATATTTCTGGTCAGGCTAGACATATAAATGATCTATAGTAAATAGATTAAACATCACAGAACACATAATTATTGTCTAAGCACCATAGACACGAATTATATGTAATGCATAGATTAAAGATCACAGAACATACCATACTTGTCTATAGTGGATAGATTAGAGATCACAGAAGTGTCGAGGTAATACTAGCACCAACAACGGCAACCAAAAGTTGAGTTAGTTTAGTTTTAATATTTTATTGTATCTTAACCGAGGACACACGCAAATCAACACAATCCAATGTTACCTGTTGCATGGCGACATGCTGCAGCATATTGACAGCGGATGGTTGCTGTGCAGCGAGGGGCGGTGCGGCGGGCGGGGCGTGGGGCGGCGTCACCGGGGGCGGGTGGTAGGGTCCCTGCGAGTGCGGCGAGGCGGCGGGGGGCGGGGCGTTAGGCGATGAGTCCACTTTGCCGTCCACGACGATACCGCCGATCGACGAGAGCACTAGGGTGAAAACATTTTAGTAAATTTTTTTTAATCAACTTACTTTAGCCATATTTTATTTCATTAATTTTGGTTATTCTGGGTATAATTTTTTGGGATTTTTAATATTTTATATGGGAAACGAACTATGTTAGGTAGGTTGTAAACTTCATTAGAATTCTTTTCATTCCTCACCTACCTCCATATCGTTTTTCCTCACTTCTCGAACCAACCTTGACGAACACAAAGACGTCTCATCAACATTAAATTTATTGGAAAAAGAACTACTCAGCACTAGTCAGCGTCGTTGGCTCAGTGGTTGCGGTATTCTGTATTCGATTACCGATGTTAAGCACTGCAGAGTGCGGTCAGGACTTGGGTGACCGCTTGACCTTTGACGCTGGTCGTGGTTCGGATTCCACGTTAAACTGTAGGTGCTTTCCCTCTCCTTACATGGTGGTAGGGTAAAACCCGCCCGGGTTGGTACCACCGCACTGAATCAAGGTCGGTCGAAGCGGCGATGAAACATGGTTCTTGTATTCCGTCCAGTTCAGTGTAGCCGGCTGGATTGAGGGAAGTGCTTACATGGCATCACCTACATAACTCACCAAGGTGTTCAGGCTGACATCACTGGTACCAGAAGAACTGGCGCATTAGGTGATGTAGCCATCCGTGCCAGTTTACATAAAAAAACATATATCTTTATTATCAGTACTTTAAAAGGGAAAAAAACGGAACCCCTATAGTATCAATTTGTTGCCCGTCCGTCCGTGTGTCTGTCGCGGCCATTTTTCTCAGGAACGGGAAGAGGTATCAAGTTGAAATTCATATCAAATACTGAGGACTACGGTCCCTTGGAGATGTAAAAAGCTTCCAAATCAACTCCTTCAAAAGGTACAGCCATTTATGCCACAAATTTTAATCACCGCCTCTCCGACTTCACACGCTACCGTGCTCTACTCACTGGCTTGGTAGGTACACCCCGGATTTTAAGACTTTCCCCACCAATTTGACATAGTCTTAACATCAAATTTCTTTCAAATTTGAAATACCGAAACTTAGCAAAATTTGCAATTCAATGCTTTGGTACTTTTACAGGCAAGCGTTGTGAGAAGGACATGGACGAGTGCGCGTCGAACCCGTGTCAGCACGGCGGCACCTGCCACGACCGGCTCAACGCTTACAAGTGCGAATGCGTTCTAGGATTCACCGGTAATTCATTTACGGTTCAATGTTGCACCCTAGTTTTATTATTATTCAGCGGTGACATTACATACTAGGTCTTTCTCTTATTAGATGACATATTAGAAGACTAAAGATCTCTGTACAACCAATTCTTTTAAAAAAGAAGTCCCTGGGATTATTTCTTTACATTTTTCTTCGTCCAAAATAGTATATATGTGTGATTTATACTCTCAATTGTGTACCTACATACCGCTGATAAATAAATAAACGATAAGCAAAATGCTATGAATTGCTAAGAAGTGTCGATTGAAGCCGAGTGATTTTGGTGTAGGCGTGAACTGTGAGACGAACATCGACGACTGCGCTTCGGCGCCGTGCATGCACGGGGGCTCCTGCATCGACCAGGTCCACGGCTACCGCTGCGTGTGCCAGCTGCCGCACGCCGGTCGCAATTGCGAGACCACCCTCGACCCCTGCTCACCCAACAAGTCAGTACACGCCTTAGCTTTACACGGTTTCAGTAACTCCCTCATCGTTTATTAAATGTATAATCGTAATAGAAACATCAAAAATTAGTTTTCTCAAACTGCAGACTCATGAATGAACTAAAGTCGCATTTTTTAATCAGACAAAGTAAACTGACGTTTGCTGTGTACCTAATTATAGGAATCCATGTATATAATATAATGTATGTATTTGATGGATGGATTCCTATAATTAGCCGCTAAATGACATAAGCTTCTGTCAATTTGCTTCGTCTGATTAAAAATACCACTTTAGGTATTATAAGTAGGTACTGGGCGTTCTAATTAGTCAATTACCCTCAAAACACCTGGAAATTTCTTAAGGAGGATGTTCAGCCAGCTTTCAGCAGAGAGACTCAATACCTATCCTATCATTCATTTTATTAGAATCGTAAGTGTTTGTTTGATTGTAATGCTTTATAAGAATTGCATGCGATATCGTTATCCTCTGTCATGCATGTGCAAGGATGAGCCGCATGTAATGTGATTGTGTGCGATAGATGCATGCACGGCGGGCGGTGCTCGGCGTCTGCCAACTACGCGGACTTCTCGTGCGCGTGCGCGGAGGGTTGGTCGGGGCGGCTCTGCGAGCGCGACGTGGACGAGTGCGCCGCCATGCAGCCCTGCCTCAACCACGCCACCTGCATCAACACGCCCGGCGCCTACACGTGCGTGTGCGCGCGCGGCTACCAGGGCAAGGACTGCACCGTCAACATAGACGACTGCGCCTCCTGTCAGTACAACACATACACTCTTTTAAATTAAACTGTACCACTTGATTGTATCAGATTGGGCGAGCGGGAGAGAGCACGCCTCTCAAGCGGGAGGTTCGGGTTCTATACCCGCTGGGAGCACAATATTTATTATTTGGAATTTGTTCTAAATGTACGCTGACGCTCCGGTGAAGGAAAATATCGTGAGGAAACACACTTCAAAGCCGGTTGTTCACCGTGGAAGTGTATGACTAAAATCCTCTCATATCATGAAAATGAGAGAGGCCTGTACCCAGCAGTGGGGCGAATAAAATGACTGCAAAAAGAAGAAAGAAACAATTGATTTTACACTGAAAATGTGCAATGACAAAGATGCGACTCGTAGGAACCGAAACCAGTACTGATAATATGAAATAAAAAAAAAAACGAGTTTCCCATACATATTTTGGTTACCCTTTCCTCTCTCAAGAGACTTCGGTGTCCAGTGATATCCTGCTAAATTGAGATTATTAGTTTTTTTCCCTGCCTCGATATTTTCCAAAATAATATTTTTTGCTAGAACAATTTTATTACTATAACATTTGAAATATCCTCTTAATGCTTTAAGAGTCTTAACTCATTGTGTCACCTAGGTAAGACGACGTGTTTGTTGCAGATCCGTGTCAGAACGGAGGAACGTGTGAGGATCGCATCGGAGACTACTCGTGCGAGTGTGTGAACGGCTTCACGGGCAAACACTGCGAGATAGACATCGACGAGTGCGAGTCTATGCCTTGCCACAACCATGCCACTTGCAACCAGGTAACCTATGCGCCTTTCCGCTTGTTGCCTTTACATTTTGCATATCACTAAAATTTTATTATTTACTGGGGTTGGATTGACATCGAGACTAAATCGTCTTTCAGGGCGCGCCTAATTTCGTTTTAAAATAATGAAAACTTTTTTTTTCATGATGGCGAATAGTTCATATCATCTTTTTATATGCCGAACTAGCCCCGGGTATCTATAGTTATATAATGTTATATAAATATAAAAATTTTGAGTTATTATTCGTCCCGCTTTAACTACGTTTTATTTGGACCCTGTTACATAAGTGAATTAAAGAAAAAACAGGTACTTACGCTTAAACCTTCATCTATGCAAAAGTACCAAAATTATCGTAGTCTGTTAATGTTTTGCTTAGGAAAAAGGGCATGCCCCGAAAGACGCTTAAGTATATAAATAAATAGCTCTCCAAGTATGGCGATATTGGCTCCCTTTAGTACCCTCTCAATTACCTCTTTTGATATATGTTTGTAACAAATTATGAAGTTCAGATTGTTTAGCGTTGTGAAGTCTTGCACTCTATCATATTATCCACCCTTCCTTTATACTGGACGATATAAGAATGGGTGGGCGCAAACAGTGTAGTTTGTAAAGGCGGCCGTCGGAACCGAAGCGACGCAGACACGTGACCGCGACCGCGTCCCTGCCGCCAAGCGACCATGCCGCCAAGCGACCATGCCGCCAAGCGACCATGCCGCCAAGCGACCCAAGTTGCCGGTCGCTGGCGACCGCTAGCATACGGAATGAAGTGACCGCGACGCGCGACCCGTGTACCTTTTTCACAACACGAACCAAAAAGTGTCCTACTCAATCTTAATACATTTATAATTTTGGAACCTCACATCGAAAAATGTGTGGTCTTAAAATAAAATTGAAAATATTACCTTTACAATAATATTTGAATAATAATAAATAAAAATATTATTAACATTATAATGCTATTTCTATTTTAATAAATAAATTCCAAGAGAATGTCGTCTTCGTGCGAGAAAAACCAATATCAAACGGGTCTCGCAACAACACTGCCTCCGGAGCGACAGCATGGCGCGCGAAGGTCCGCGTTGCGATGTTGCCGGTCTCGGTACCTTTGACTAGCACCTTAAGACATAGTCCTCTTAATTCGTAATAAATTGTACATGTGACATTGTGTGTGCAGTATGTGAACTCGTACACATGCACGTGCCCGCTCGGCTTCTCGGGCATTACGTGTCAGACCAACGACGAGGACTGCACCGAGTCCAGCTGCATGAACGGTGGCACATGCATCGACGGCATCAACTCCTACAACTGCTCCTGCCATCCAGGGTAAATGTCATATCAAACTTTATTACGTGCTTTTCTTGTGTAATTTTATTTGACATTGTGAGTGTTTATTCATGAAATCTCTTGACATTATTCACTTTTATTTGAAATCAAATATTTATTTTTAATTTAGATCAAATATATTTATGTTTCCTGATGCTATGTAATGTTTACAGCTTCACTGGCTCCAACTGTCAGTTCCGAATCAACGAGTGTGACAGTTCACCTTGTGCGAACGGGGCAACCTGTCAGGATCATCAGAAGTACTACTCGTGCCACTGTCCATACGGCTACACGGGCAAACACTGCGATGCTTATGTCAATTGGTAAGTAGTTCGCACTCAGCGGCAAAAACTAACACTACACTTAACAATTAATATTACTATACTATAGATTAATATTACTATAGACATATAACTATAAAACGTGTGCGTCTCCTTCTTTCTCAGGTGCGAAGGGAATCCGTGTGAAAATGGAGCCACTTGCTCACAGAAGGGTCCGCAGTATACGTGCACCTGTGCACCGGGGTGGTCGGGCAAGCTGTGCGACGTCGAAATGGTCTCCTGCAAGGATGCTTCCATTAGGAAAGGTAATAAGTACGAATTTTTAAAAATATGACTATTTCATATTAACATCTAGACGATTAGCTAGATGCTAATGCTTGTTACGGTTTCAGATGTATCAATCAAACAACTATGCAACAATGGCACATGCGAAGACATAGGCAACTCTCACCGCTGCCACTGCCTCGATGGATACAGTGGCTCTTACTGCCAAGTAGACATCAATGAATGCGATTCTGCACCGTGTCAGAATGGAGCCGCCTGCAAGGACCTCATCGGTTCGTACCAGTGTCAATGTGCCAGTGGATTCCAAGGACAGAACTGCGAATTGAACGTCAACGATTGCCTGCCTAATCCTTGCCAGAACGGTGGAACTTGTCACGACCTCATCAATAATTTCTCCTGCTCTTGTCCACCCGGTACGCTAGGAAAAATCTGCGAAATTAATATTGACGACTGTCAAGATAACGCTTGCCACAACAATGGCACGTGCACGGACAAAGTTGGCGGTTTCGAGTGCAGGTGTCCGCCTGGATTTGTCGGACCCAGATGCGAGGGAGACATCAACGAGTGTCTTTCGAACCCTTGCTCCAACCCCGGCACCTTGGATTGTGTACAACTCGTGAACGACTATCTCTGTAATTGCAAACCTGGCCACATGGGCAGACACTGCGAGGTCAAAGTTAACTTCTGCGCCAACTCCCCTTGTCAGAATGGTGGAATATGTTCGGCTGTCCAAGCCGGTCATCGCTGCGTTTGCGCCGATGGATATTACGGAAAGAACTGTGAATTTTCTGGACACGATTGCAACTCAAATCCTTGCCAGAACGGCGGACTCTGCAGAATATCAGTTTCCGGTGGCTACGAATGCGTTTGTCCAACTGGCTTATCGGGCATAAACTGTGAAATAGATTCTTTGGACGAATGTATGAGCAACCCTTGCATGCAGCGCGGATCTTACTGCATCAACAAACCGGGCGACTACGTCTGCTACTGCCCTGCCGGTTGGAATGGTAAAAACTGTGATATGCACGATCCCTACTTCAGCGGTGGTTACGGAAGACCTATGACTGAAGTATTGGCTAACAATCCTAACCTTAGTATACAGGAACTCGACCTGGCTTATCAAAAAGAACAATGCTTAAAGCGCGGATGTAAGGAGAAGCAAGGCAACTTCCAGTGCGATGAAGACTGTAACACTTATGCTTGCAACTTTGACGGCAACGACTGCTCTCTTGGAGTCAATCCGTGGGTCAATTGTACCGCACCCATCAAGTGCTGGGAAGTATTCATGAATGGTGAATGCAATGAAGTGTGCAACACGCAAGCTTGCCTCTACGACGGTCGCGATTGCGAGAAGATCTTACAGAAATGTAACCCGATATACGACGCTTACTGTCAGAAGCATTATGCGGACGGACATTGCGATTACGGATGTAATAATGCCGAATGCAACTGGGATGGTCTCGATTGTGAAGAACAGCCTCCGGAGCTAGCCGACGGAGTGATGTCGGTCGTCGTGCTCATGGACTTCCACACATTCAAGGAAAATCAAATCGCCTTCCTTCGAGAAATCGGTCACGAGCTCAGGACTTCGGTGCGCATCAAGAGAGATCATCTCGGTAATGAAATGATATATCCTTGGAAAGGATCCACCTCAACCAACCTACAAAACTCTGAATTTGGCAGAAAGCATCACGTAGCATATTCGGAGAGACCAGGTCAGTCGGGAGTGCAGGTTTACTTGGAGATCGACAACAGAAAATGTACTACACTCTCTGGTTCCGAATGCTTCTTGTCCGCCAACGAAGCTGCAGAGTTCCTCGGTGCTGTTGCATCGAAGCATTCTTTATCGTCCGCCTTCCCAATCTACCAAGTGAGGGGTGTAGACCCCGGTTTGGCTCCGACTGACCCAGCTGCCAATTCAAAGTATGTCTTCATCGGGGTCATATTAGTCCTTCTCGTTGGATTATTGATCGGAGTTCTGGTCACAGCTCAAAGGAAGAGAGCCGCAGGTATCACTTGGTTCCCAGAAGGTTTCATGAGAAACGGTTCATCTTCCCGAAGGCGCTCGCGGCGCCGCCCCGATGGACAAGAACTCAGAAATTTGAATAAGAATGGCTCGATCGCTTGCATGGACGTCGACATCAACGGTGGTCACATGGGTCACACTCCTCACTGGTCGGACGACGATGAGGATGGAACAGGAGCGCCACCGAGAGCTAAGCGCGCTCGAGGACCGGGAGACGCCATGGCACTGCCCGGAGGCTATGCATCCGATCACACGGCCGTCACAGATTATGAAGAGGCGGGTCACGAGCCTCCGAGAGTATGGACTCAGCAGCATCTCGATGCCGCCGACATTAGAGTGCCGCCTAGTATGATGACACCACCAGCTATTGTAAGTGTTTCATTACTTACTTTGTTTACTTCACTCTGACCACTTATTTAGGTACCTACCTATATATTGACATTTTGGAGTTTGACTTGCATTTGGTCTGGACATAAATTTCTTCGTGCATCATTTATCAATGAATTTTTAGTTTAGGATGTAGGTATAGCAGAAATACTTATGTACTTACCTACTTTAATAATATCGCGTAATCGAAACATTATTCAATATTAATTTGGTAAAAGAAGAAAGGTCTTAACAAAAATATTACTTTAAAATATTGTTGATAAATGTTTAATAAACTCCCTTAATCATTATGATATTTCAGCACGATGACGTAGACGCGCGCGGGCCTTGCGGCATGACACCTCTCATGGTGGCAGCCGTGCGCGGCGGAGGCTTGGACACCGGCTCCGACGTAGAAGACGAACAGACCGCTCAAGTCATACAGGACCTGGTCGCTCAGGGAGCTCAACTAAATGCTGCCATGGACAAAACCGGGGAGACTAGTCTACATCTTGCTGCCAGGTATGAAATTCAACTGTTTGAAGGGCTTCATACAGCACCGTCAACACCGGGGGCTTCATAACCTTTGCCTCACATACTCTAAAGCAGAAGCAAGTGGTTCACTCACACTCAATGCCAAATTCTGTGTTAGGGAATTAAAATCTGAATGTGAGGAATTTCAATTACATAACAGATTATATTTTAGTGCATAGGTATATACCTACTTTAGCTTTACTATACTCTTACAGGTATGCGAGATCAGATGCCGCCAAGCGACTGCTCGACGCAGGAGCCGATGCCAACTCGCAGGACAACACCGGACGGACACCGCTACACGCCGCCGTCGCCGCAGATGCTATGGGTGTCTTCCAGATTCTACTTAGGAACCGAGCGACGAACCTCAACGCTAGGATGCACGATGGAACAACTCCTTTAATCCTCGCCGCTCGGTTGGCGATCGAGGGAATGGTGGAGGACCTCATCAACGCAGATGCCGATATAAATGCGGCGGATAATAGCGGGAAGACAGCGCTGCACTGGGCCGCTGCCGTCAATAATGTAGATGCCGTCGCAGTATTACTAATGCACGGAGCCAATAGAGATGCGCAGGATGATAAGGTCAGTTTTAAGAATGTATTTCACTTTATCAGGCAGATATTATCTCCAACTGTCATAGGTGCTGTAAAAACAGTGTCTTCATACTAGGTAATTCCACTGGAAAAAGGGCATTCTTCTTCTTCATTGCAGCCATTTTATTCGCCCCTGGGTACAGCCTGCTGGGTACAGGCCTCTCTCATTTACATGATATGAGAGGATTTACATACACTTCCACGGTGACCAACCGGCTTGGAAGTGGGTTTCCTCACGATTTTTCACCGGAGTGTCAGCAGCAGTTTTAGCACAATTCTAAAGTTGTAAATATTGTGCTCGGGGATTTAACCCGCACCTCCCGCTCGAGAGGTGTGCTCTCGACCGCTCAGCTAATCTGGCACACTATTCGATGAATAGAAAGGGCATTCTATTTATCGATAATATTGAATAAAACTATCTTTGGTAACAAGTTAATAAAAAATAATTGAATTTGGAAGACACACACACAAACGATACGAATTATGTACAAAAAATAAATGAAGCGTGTTGAATGTACCAATTAAATTCCATAGAGCTATCAAATTTGAATTATGAAAATAAATCCCGCCAATTTTATTAAAAAAAATATAAGGAGGTTCAAATCTGGAATCCAAATTTAAAATCTGGAACCTTATTTCAAATTAAGAATCCTTATTTTGTCAAGGACATATACATGTAATTCTACTATAAAGTGTACACCATAGAGCGACAAAACTGCCAAAAACTCTAAGAAAGATGCCATTTGAACAGAGATTGGAAATCCTCAAACTGACAACTGTGGAGCAACGAAGACATGGAGGAGACATACAAAATACTGAAGAGTTGGAACAAATGTTTGTACTAAACACAAATAATAACTTAAGAGGTCAAAGTTTGAAATTCAACGTAACAAGCTTTTCAACAGAAGCAAGAAAACAATTCTTGACAAACAGAATCGTGAACGGCTGATATAACCTGCCCGAGGAAGTTATTGAAGCACCCACCATAAACGTTTTCAAAAACAGGCTCGATAAGTAACTACAAAACGCAAGAAAATAATATTAAATAGCAACACCAATGATAGTCATAGCCTTGAATGCATCAGCGTATTAAGCTGCTAGTTCATCAAGAAATAATAATAATAGAAGCTAAAATTTCTAATACTTCCTATATTAGAAATTCGTGGTCGCATTTGTTTCGGTAAAGTTTTCGATATTTCATAACAAGATGTTTTTTATTGGTACAGGACGAGACGCCGCTATTCCTGGCTGCGAGAGAAGGCTCGTTTGGCGCGTGTCGAGCGCTGCTGGACTCGCTGGCGAACCGCGAGATTACGGACCACATGGACCGGCTGCCGCGCGACGTCGCCTCGGAGCGCATGCATGACGACATCGTGCGTCTACTGGATGAGCACTGTCCGCGACCCAACGTACAGCAACATCCACATCTTATACGTAAGTATTCCCCTTGTGATTCGTCACGAAAGCCAAAGTCATCGGGAAGATGTGACATATGTAGCCATGATTTGTATATGTGAGCTGTTTAGGTGACTATGACATTTAGATGCTATGCACCTTGTATGTGACTAATGTTTAAACGTCGATCCTTTCTCCCTTTTTGGACAGAATTGAGGTATTTCGACAATATAATGCATGAAATCATGCCAACTAAGAGTTAGGTTTCATTGCAGCGTCACCCAACCACCATCACAACCTGATCAGCCAGCCGACGGTAATCGGCGGCTCCACCAAGTCCAAGTCCAAGAAGCAGCGAGCGAAGGGCAGCCCCGACAGTCCGCAGGACACACAACTTTCATTGTTCGACAACAACAACCAAGTTCACAGTCAAATCAGAAGATTCGTATCAAACAGGTACGTACATCTTCAACACTTACATTTTCATTTTTAATTTAAAATTTAAATCATTAATTTACTAGTAATATGACTACATTTCTTTTTTTCTCATCTCGCTTGTTAAAAGGAATGTTTTTAAAGTTCATTACGCTAAAGTCCATGGCGTTTCCAGAAAACCGAGCGTGAAGAAGAGCAACAAGAAGGGAGCAACGCAGGAGGTGCCACAGAGTGTGGAGAGCCTCGGCTCCAGCCTCAGTCCTGTCGAGTCTCCCTTACCCAATATGCAGGTCAGTAGCTTACCGTCACCCACCACTAGCAGTGAACCGAGTGTGAAGAAGAGCAACAAGAAGGGAGCGACGCAGGAGGTGCCACAGAGTGTGGAGAGCGTCAGCTCCGGCCTCAGTCTTCTCGAGTCACCCTTGGTGCAGTAGGCGGCTGGGTTTTATAAATTAAAGAAAATTTGGATAACTAATTTAAAAATAGCTGAATTGAACATTGAATCAAACCAAGCCAATTTATGGGCCGGAAGATAAATTATCGGAAAGATAAATTGAAAATTCATTTGCGAAATGTTAATTCAGTGTCCATTTCAATAAAACATGAATTAATTATAATATATAAATTTAAATTACATTTAAATTAACAAAAATGTAATGACTCGTTGATGCTCCGTAGGACCTACCGTCTCCGTATGACGCGACATCGCTGTACTCGAATGCCATGGCGCAGCTCGCGAGTATGGACCACAGTCTCCTCCCCACTCCCAAGCAGCCTCCCAGCTACGAAGACTGCATCAAGGTAACTTTTATAGAGGTACATATACATCAAACTTATTTCGTTATGCAAGTGATTTACTTTTACCACTTTAAGGTAAAAAATTCAGAAAAAATAATTAGATACCAATTTTATATATGATCACCAAACATATTCCATTCATTGCATGTAGATAGGTTATTTATTTGAGGTTACCCCAAATATGTAAAGTCAAAATGTTTCTTTTTGTATAGGTAGGTACCTATCTTTCGTAACCAATTCGTAGGACTTGAATGTTTCATGAAATAATCACTCAAAAAAATTGGCCATATCGTAAAATAATCATCATTTTCACAACCAAACCTAAACCAACCTACCCTAACGTAACCTAACCTTAAATAACCTAACCTATCTAACTTAACCTAACCTGCCATCATCGAAATAACCATATTTATTAAATTACCGTCATTTCCATAACCGAACTTAACCTAACCTAACCTGACCTAAACTAACGTAACCTAACCTTACTTAACCTACTTATAACATAACCTAGCGCACTCCATTTCATGAAATGTGGAAAATTTCAGGATATATTCAATTCCTACGATCTGGCTATGACATAACCATCAGTTGGCTTGCAACGGCTATGCTGGCTTGTTGCCTCTGCAATCTCTGATTTCTTCTGACTTATTAGATGTGATGTTAAGTAGGTAATGTGAATAATGTTGTTGTTGCAGACGGGTCAGTCGATGCAGTCGAGCGGGATCGGAGGCGCTGGCGGCGTGTACGGCGGCTCCGCAGCGCTCGGCGCCACGCTGTCGCCGCCCTACTCCAACCACTCCCCGCACAGTCACCACACCAACTCACCTCACTACATAGGTACGCTACCTTATCACTCTAGTACTGACCCACCCACGCACTTAGCACCACTGTTTATAAGATTGATGCGAGCCGAAACGACGCGCACGCTGCAGAACCGAAGGAGCCACTGACTGACTGGCTCCGACCTCGATCTACTACCAATGGGCTCGGATATTCGACAAAACTACTGTGGTTTAACAGCATTCAGTTCTCATTTCAGAGTTTAGCCTAATACAAATAAGATTCATAAAAAAAATTTGTTAGGTGGTATCTGAGATGACATCGCATTGATTTCTGTGAAACATCTTATACGCGGCTCATTGGGGTGCACGGTAGAGCGGTACCTATGCAGGCAACAATTAAAATGAATGAGGTGGTTGGGGTTCCTCGGCCTCCCCTCTTCTCTTTTTCAACACTTTCCATTGTTTCTGATGCGTAATGGTGTAGGTACGTGTAGGAGGGGCGCCATAGCCGAATTAGTCAAAATGATGGTTCAGCCAATGATTGCATTTACCTGCATTGCTTGATATGCCATAAAGCAGATGATGGTTTCATTGGACGTATGTGTGTGTGTGAATGGTGTAGTGAAGTGAGTGTAATGGTGGTGCAGGGTCGCCGTCTCCGGGAAAGTCGCGGCCATCGCTGCCCACGTCGCCGGCGCACATGGCGGCGCTGCGCCACTCACACCAGCACCAGCTGGACGCCGCCGCCTACTCAGCGGCGCTGGCCCACATCGGTATGCTAAGAATTGTCACCATTCTCTTATAGTTTTACTAGTGATGTCAAAAAGTGACTCATTATATAAAAGTCATCATGGTTGTCCGTTATTAAAGTCATGCTGTGCTTTATAGATTGAAAGTACTTTGTGAGTACAGAGTCACTGAATAGAATTCAACGCTGAAAGAAGGTATTCAGGGGAACCCGCCCAGAGATGACTACAATATTCCATCACCGGTCGTAGGTACTTGCGCTTTATAAAGGGTTAAGTAGTTGGAACGGCGTGAAAAAATGCCTACTTCGTATATGATCCCCAATTTTCTGGACGCTAGTTTCACCTTGGATTCTATGAACAATCGAAAACTAAAGTCCCTAGAAACCTCCATACTTAGAACGCCCAGAATATCATTTTGGGGACTTGGCTGCCCTGGAATGTAGCTTGGAGAGGAAACTGATCAGCCCTGATACAGAAGGCACACGCTTGCATTTTGGCCACGTTAAAGTTGACCAAGTCCTTCCCCCAAGAGAATCCTTTTTCCAGAAATAGGTCAACCTGAGCTACAGTTTCGCATCTCACATTCGCTGCTGAGGCTTCTCTAACCTTCCAGTCTTACATGAACCCTTCGTGCACAGTGTTGTCGTCTGTGTAACAATGTATTTCGTCGAGCCAGAGCATGTCGTTGATAAATACCAGGAACAGCGTAGACGACAACACGGATCCTTGTGGAACACCAGCATTGATTGAGTTGTCGGTGAGCAGACACCATTAAGGTTGACAGAGATCGTCCAACCACTAAAATAACTGGAGACCCAAGTGCACAGTTTTGTGGGGACGTAGGTCAGAAGCTTGCTAAGAAGTCCCGGGTGCCAGACGCGATCGAATGCTTTAGATATAACCAAAGCAGCCTCCAGAGATTCACCAAAACGATCAAGTTTATTAGCCCACAAGTGCGTGACTTACGCTAGAAGCTCTCAAGTGAACCTTTGCATGCGGAATCCGTATTCGTCTAGCAGTTTAAAGTCTTCTAAGTACGTCTGGAGCGTCAAATTGATAATACGCTCCATAACCATACCCAATAGTGAGGTTATCGTGATAGGGTGATAGTCGATGGGTTTCACTGGGTCCCCCTTCTTTGGTACCAGCTGGACAGAAGGTCTCTTCCAGCAAGAAGGCATTGAAACGGTCTATTGTTATAAATTTGTACGATTGCACGGTCTGGATGAAACCAAAAATTATTATTCTGAAAATTATACGTAGGCATATATTTAGATAGGTTGGGCCGTTGGTGCCCTGTTTTGATGTTGGTAAATTAACTCTGGTGTGAGGTGCCAATGCGATATTGTGTTGGCAATGTAAATTACGCCCAAGATTTCAATCCTAATTGAACTTATTTTCAATTGCTAAAGAATCATGTCTCTTTGTGAAGTTTGCAGATTTTCAACTGTGTTCACATATGAGGAGTAGGTTGTCACATTTACAATAAATAAGTAATTTTCTAAGTACGAATTTATATGTAACCTACAAAGAGTTTGATATAGTGTTATTGCTGTTCAGGTCTAAGCGGAGCGCAGCAGTCGCAGCTGCAGGCGATGGCGACGCACGCGGCCGCGCTCGGGCAGACGCAGGGGCAACCGCACCACGCACTAACTAATTCTATTATGTCAGGTATGTAGGCATTACTATTTTCTCTCTTGTGTATCAGTACCTAGTATATTGACAAGTTATCTTGTCAAACACATAATTGAAACTTATTCGTTAAAAACGAAATCCCGTCTGTCTACGCCCGCGTCGTCTATATCTGTGAGATGTTGATATTTTCGACAAACTTCCAAACCATATTACCTTTTTTTTCTCATCTTATTGTGTATCAGTAGTATAGTTGACAAGTTATCTTGTGAAACAAATCTTTGAAACTTACACCTACATGAAATCCCGTCTGTCTACGTCCACATTGTCTATTTCTGTGGGATGTTGTGTTTGCGACAAACTTCCAAACCAAATAACCGATTTTGATGCGGTCTGAACCAATATTTATAAAAAAAAAACCTGGCTGTGGCCCTTCCGCCATCGTTGCTTTACACATTACACTGATTGATAATCCTGTGTAGGTAGCTGCGACTATGTCCACCCTGGTATCTTCGGACATCTAATATGTGTAAACGGTCAACTTTTGCGAAACCTCTACGACGAGGCTGTCTATAATATATAGTATATATTATATATATTATTATTATATATTATTATAATAAAAGTTGCGACTTTTGCAGGTCTGTACGGCGGCTGGGGCATAGGGGATACATTTCCGACGCCCTCGCCCGAGTCTCCGGACCACTGGTCGTCTCCGTCGCCGCAGACTCCTCTCACCCAGTCCCCGCACTCGGACTGGTCCGACCGCGCCGCCCTCTCCTCCCCTGACCTCCAGCAGGGCAACAAGGGAGGAACGGAGGCCATATACATCTAGCACGCCGCCACAAGTCGGACACGCGCAGGACTATAAGACTGATAAGTGATGTTTGATTTCGCGGCGGCCACTCGTCGCGCCGAGCGTGACCCGTGCGTACCTGCATCGCCCCGAGCGACCGCGTACGGCGCCTACGGACACTCGACGGACGAGCGTGCACTCAGACTGAATTCGTTAGTTAGGAAACTCGAGGAGAACTTCTCAGACAGGTGCTGTCTCTACGTAAGTTAGTGGGGAGTCCCCCTCCGTATAGACTGAATGTTCGCACACCGCACGTCCCGTGTCGCCTCGTCTCTTCCCCTTCCGCCTCTTCCGCCGATAGAAAGCTTAGGTGTCGGGCGTTCGTATTGTATTTATTGTAGGTAATGAACGCGTTGCGTGCCTACATACCGTGCGGTGCGGAGGAGTGCGAGCGGCGTGCGAGCGACTCGTCTCGACAGATCACATTTTATGTTGACATTTATCAACTATTCCACCCCGACGTAACTATCTGCACAGTTATCGCTCCCGATTGAGTTATTGTTGTGTTGTTAGATATTTTTGTTTCTCAAATCTAAGTTTTACTATTAAAGTGATTTATTTACGGACGACTCCGTAATAAATGAATTGGCAGTTGCGTGCGAACGTCAAGAAATATTTATGTGTGATGATTAGTTTTTAGTGTTATAGATTATTACGTGTAGGTACGTGCCGAGATGCACGTAGATGGATTGTGACGGGCTACGAACGAGGTGAGCGAAAAATTAAATGAAAAATATTTCCGGCTCATCAGCTGAGTATGTACATATGTAGAATGTAGGTGCCTACTTCATATTATTTTCGTAATATTCTGTCTTTCGAATGAGTATGAGGAAATAGTCCTTACGCTCGTCGACATTTTACTTACAAAAAACGGTACCGATGCCCACTATGAAATTGTTTTATAAGTATTATATTATGCCGTAGTTATCGAAAATAGAATATTAAAAGTTGCAAGTGGCTGTAACCACATAAGTGACAAGTGAAAAAATAAATAAAATTGATAATTTAAAAATTTACTTTACTAGGTGATTTTTTTTTATTTGTATGTTTTACTTTTAAGTCATAGCAAGATCATGATTAGTGGCCATACACAGTTTTTAGACCAGTTGAGATACGAGCACAGAAATTCTACTGAAATTCAAATGGTGTTATAACGTTGTATGGCCACATTCCAAGGTATTACTATTGCTTGTGGTTATAGACATAAGGAGTAGAACATCAAATAAAGGAAAAAACAAATTTTACCTCGGAAATAGAATTTTTAATATTGCCAGTTTCGACTTTTGAGACTATTTTTTTGTTACTACTAGTGTATAATAAATAACATACAATCGGTACATTTTTGCACGTAAAGTGACCTCGGTAGTAAGGACTAAATTGTTCAACGTACACACATGTTATGTTATGTACCAAGTACTTAGCATTCCAACTTATTTATGATTTATTTAAAGGTATAATGCTTACAAAATAAGAAATAATAGAGCAGACAGTGAGTATGACAAAGTTCTATCCTATTATGATTGTGTGTCCATAATATCGGGCACAGGTTGGATCGCTAAATATACTGAAAACATTTCTTGTGGAACCCATATGGATGAACTTTCTATTAACTGTTGGAGCCAAGTGCTATGGCCGGCTTGGGTTGAGGCGTCCTTCGTATTTACGATTTACGCGATGCTTGCAATTTTGGTTTGAAAATAATACCGAATGATATTGTATAATTTTTATTTTATAGTTCGAAAGTTCCGATAGAAAAATTCCTTTCTTCGACGGATGGACGTCCTCCGTGACGATACGATCTCAACTGGAAGCGATTTATATTACATAGATTGTACGTAATAAATACGTATACACGTACACTATTAAATGACAACTATACACATTCTGCTCGCATCTGTGGGACCAATTTGTACAATATTACATTAAGTTTTAAATTATGTTCGCTCAAACTTGCGGTTAAATCATTCCTCGTCATCGATCTAACTCGTTTTTGTATTTTATATTGTTGGATAGTATTGTTTCGCTGTAGAGGTGATGCGCGCACACTTTTGTGATTTTTACGGCGTTTTCAACAATTCACAAATGATTTGACTATGAGATATATTTATTGGAACGTTAACATGAAATGTTAGACCGTACGCCTTATATCAAATTACTACCGTAGAATCACAGAATTATTCGGGCATTTCGATTAACGTGTAAATAGCATCTTTCTTCCGTAGCTTTTAGTTTAGGAATATTTAAGATTAGGTATGTTAAAGCGAATACAACTCGAATAGAACGCGGAACACTATGATCTTGTTAGTTGTTAGGGCCCACGTCTTATTCAGTTCCTTCTTTTCAGGCGCACGTAAAACTTCCAGGACATACACAAATTTCATACCTTACCCACATATAAAACATGTAAACACATAAAACACGAAAGAGTAGAAATTAATTCGGAACTAAACACTTTTCACTTCCTGGCAACACCTAACATTCTCTAAAGCACATTCTCTGTTCTATGCGCAGTCAACTGTCGATTCGCCTAGAGGCCAGTCTATAGTAGTCGTTTTTGAGCTGCACATAGAATAAATGCTTGTGATTCGCAATCACCAGACTGCACCATTTGTTGTCAACGACACTACCAGCCACACTACCAGTAGTGTCATTGACAATGAACGACACTACCGAGGCTACT
>WYDE02000033.1:0-27195 GCA_009867175.2 Adela reaumurella | reverse complement strand
TCTTAGTGTTTTAAATGTCCATATAAGTTTTCTAACTCTGCTCATTATCAGTTCTATATGTGTGAACCAAGATAGGCGTTGGTCTACCATGATCCCTAGGTATTTAACATTTTCAACCTTAGTAATTTGATTGCAAGAGCACCTTGTATTTTGCACATTATTACATGTATGAATTTTAATTTGAAAATCGTCTGAGGGTTGACTGCGGTTATAGTTTGAAAAACAAATATAATTAGTCTTAGTTGAGTTTAATGTAAGTAAACTAGAAGTTAGCCAATTTGCAATTTTGGCAAGCCCGATTTCTGCAGATTGTCGTACTTCCATCCATGAATTACCAATAAAGGTGATAACAGTATCATCTGCATAGGAGAATACGTGCCCATCATCCAGATTCATGTCACAAAGTTGGTTAATGCATATTAAAAACAGGGTCGGGCCCAGTACGCTCCCTTGCGAGACCCCATATGCAATATTTAATTCTTCGCTAATATAATTTCCAATTTTAACAAGTTTAATTAGTCTTTTTCTGTGTGCGTTTAATACCCACCCTTTCTTTTATAATAATGGCACTGCGGGGTTGTCTCGTATGAGAAGTCGAGTTCTTAGCCGGTAGTCCACGCTGACACTCAAACAGTGACGCATTCCATATTTCCTACCTTAGTTTGATGATGACACGTCGATTTAGTGTCGCTCTGATGTTCCGAGGTATCTGGAACTCGGAGACTCTACAAATCCGCAGGGATATTGGATCATTGCTTGTGTTCTATCGCCATACTGCACTACAAGAGTGGTCCGAGGAGCTGCCCGACGTGATCCCCCTATCTCTATCCCCGTTCTACCATCGCTTCACGAGCAACAGATTGAAAAATGCATCGACACACTGTCGATATGCCCCACAGAACAGGCATGGCGGTGAGATGGTGAATAATAGTGATGGTGGTGAGATGGCAAGATCGCGCATGGCAAGACAGATTCGTTGAAATACCTACTCTGTGATAGAGTACAAATCGATCGTGCTAATCCTTTATTCACAGTGTTGTCAATCTGTGGAATGCTCTCCCACCCACATTATTTTCTTCAATGTGTAGTCTAAGGTCCTTCAATCAAAATGTAAATGTTCACCTAATGTTCACCTAGCCGCATGGTATTTGCAGTCCACGTAAATATCCGAATGCCTGTGGGCGTTTGGGCTTCCCCTCTGTCTTGCTTACGTGTAAAACATATGAAAGATCGCATTTTTCATAGTTATGAAAAGTGCGTAAGTATAAAATAGTAAAGTTTTAATGTAAAACCACGTAATAGGTACTGTATGTAAGTTTGTCAAAGTACAAAGTGAATCAGCAGGACAGGCGGTACAAAGACTATTGCGTCACCTTAGTGATAGAGCTGTCGCCGTTTACCACGCCAACTTATCCTTAACACCTAGTCGCGTCTTACGACCTACGAGACATAGTATAGTAGTCATTGTTGCATATCAAAATCAACTTACCTACATACAGACTTTGTGTACTGACTGTACTGTAGCAGCTGGATAAGATCATTGAAGCTGCGCTGGTTCCATGTACTCACACAGACAGCCGTACTGATTACTTTTAGCTGTTCCATCCATGGATACATTTACTACATCGAGCGCGACGAATTGTCTGAGAAGCCCGAAGCATCCCGCATCCGTCCGTCCGCGTCCGCTGCATCTTACATCTGCATTCTTTCTGCTCTGCACTGCACTGCCTGCATACCATGCGTTCCATCCTTTCCGGCTCCCTTCTTCTAACCGCATTCCTCTCTGTCTTCCCCCTCCGCGTCTTGCCGCCATCCAATCACCCATCCGTCGTCTCATCAAGGCTGAGAATGTGAAACTTATCGCCGTGAAGAGATTTTGTTCTTCTTCTTCTTCTTTCTTGGTTGTTGTGTGAAATATAAAACGAAATAGTTTTTTTTTATTTAAACTGGCACGGATGGCTACAACACCTAATGAACCCGTTTTTCTGGTACCAGTGATGTCAGCCTAAACACCTTGGTGACTTATGTATGTAGGTGCCATATCAGCGCTTCCCTCATTTCCAGCCGGCAACACTGAACTGGACGGAAAACACGAATTATGTACAGTGTACGTATAGTGTCACAACAAATACGGCATTCTAAACCCTCACGCCCTCACTCAAAGCCACACCATCCATACACGCAAGCTCCATTAGATAATTCTTATGGCACGATAGCAACTAAATATAAGTATATATACGATAACTAGCCGATGGATAGCGACGAGGCGATATCAAACAAAGCTACCTTTTTTCGCGGCACGATTTCCCTTTACGAATGTTAGCGCTGCCATTTTGCAAAAATCATAAAGCGACTATTTAATTAGCCGAATCTTTAAAAGCTGATGCATAACTTATTTATTAAACATTAACTAAACATAACTAAAAAATATTTATTTGCTTTATAATGTTTTCGTGAGAGTGAATTTTATGTTTATTTATAATTTTATTAAAGGAACCTATTAAAAAAGGTTTATACTTAGGTACCGAATTATTATGTAAATATTTGTTCGTTTTGGTTAAACTTCTATCGATTTTATTATTATGCTGTTATTCTTATTATATTCTTGCATAAGTATCCACGGAAAGAACGTGCGATGTAATTTTTTCCCCAAAAATGAGTTAGTGATGTTGTGGCGTACACCCATACAGTCACTTGAGGTCGATGCACTGGCTTGCATCACCCTTGCGCAAGCTCACCAGCCAAGCGACCAACCGAACCTCAACCACTTCCGAACGCAGTACACACATCTAATGTTAGATCTGTATATAGTGTAAAGTACATACCTATTGAATAAACATTTACTGGTCATTATTTGGTATTATACTGGTATTTATTTATCAACACACTTCCGGTGTCTGTCTATTTTAACTTGTCCTAAACGGTTTAGCCGATCGAGCTAAAATGTTGTAGGTTCAATATATATATGTTAATAGCTCGCTACACATCAATTTACTAATTCCTAGAAGAACTGGCAAGAAAATTCGCTGGAAAAATTTCAACGTCCACTCCTTAACGGTTTGACCGATCAAGTTGAAATTTTGTAGGTCCATTATATTTAGCAATAGCTCACCACGCACAAATGTTAAACTTCCTAGAAGAACTGGCAAGAAACTTCTCTAAGCACATTTTTTTTTTAGTGATTGTATACATTCACTAAACAACTTTTGATTGAATGAATGAATGAATGAACGAATGAATACTTTATTGCACACGGGAAAATTACAGATAGTAAACAGGATAAAAGAAGACAAGGAAGTGCAAAGGCGGACTTAACCCTAAAGAGTGGGTGTGCCAGTTACTTTTGCAGCAGTAAACAAATTTACCAAAAATTTAAATTTAATCAATGTGATAATTTTTGTTTGCTAATTTTTCATAATTGTACTCTATGGCAGTGATCCATACCAAAGTGTTTGTTTGTAACCAAATTAAAACGACGGATTATATTTGCTTTTTTGTCTTTTCTTAACGTATATTTCGGAATTGGCTTAAAACCGAATAATACACGTAAGTTATATGATTTTAAATACTAGAACGACCAGTGCAAGAATAGTTTTAAAAAAATGCAGTAATAATAATAACAAAGTACTGAACATATTTTATTAAGAAAATCCTACACTAGGTATCTCAAAAAAAAAATATTTAACGTAATATTAAACCAGTGAAGAGAAAATTCAGGATTAATGAAACAACACAAAAATGTAAATCACATTTATGCAATTTCCCAAAAATTTACTTTTGTGTTAATGTGTGGTTAATGCCGTCATGGCTGTGTGTGGGTGACAATCTGCATGAAAGGCGACGATATTCGTCTGATCGAGTTACAACCGCTTCCGAATTTTGAATTGATGATTGGTCGGTTTAGCGTCGCCAAGGTCATCGAAGCTTCATCCACAATCGCATAAAACGTCCACACTGCTTCGAAAGGATGTCGAAGCAGTGAAAGCAAACGAGCGGCACGAGTCACAAGGCTCTTGACAGGTGCGACTTCCGAACCAGTGTCGCCAATCTTTTTCCCCGACCTAATATTATAGGAATGACTTCGGAAACGTGTCGTGTCGTGCGTGATACTTAGATAGAGAGTCGACCAGTCTCTTAATATTAGCCCTGGTCAAACCAGGCAAGCAGGAAGACTGATATGTATGAGTAGGTACCTATATGACATCGGACGCCTGCCTGCCTTACTTTAGGTACCTTACCTTACCTTACCTTGCCTACCTAAGCTATATACGCCTACGTCGTCGAACGAACACATAACACAACAAACAAAAACAATCACGCAACTTGGAATTTGAATGAAGTTATTTGTATTATCTGCGCTATGTGCTAATAGTAGATGCATGCACGTACCTACTGCATCAATGGCTTTTCGTGCCGCCGCTCGCCGCCGCGCCCCGCCGCCGCCGCGCCCCACCGCGCCGCCGGTTTTATGTGATTATGATTCACGCGTCCGACAAAATGAATCTTCGCCGTCGTCGGTCCCCTCCCTCCCCCCGTCTACGTCTACAGAATCCAACGAGAGAGACTACTGCAGTAGGTAAGAATGTTTCGCAGAATCCACGAGCTTCCTAATCCTAATCTATAAATAGATGCGAGGGGTGCGGTCGGGCGGCGCGGTGGCGCGGCGGTGGGACCACGGGCGGCGGGATAAGCGCGCCTGCGCTGCGCAGGCGCACCATACGTGAGCGCCTTGCGTGCGCTCCAGTTACTGCGGGCGCGCGCTCACGGCTCACCTCACCGACGACGACGCGAAAGACTAGGGAAGCGCGATGCAGGCTCGCGCGGTGCTCTGGATCACCTTGTGGGCGGCGGCGGCGTCGCGCGTCGGCGGCGACGGCGACGACGACAGCGGCGGCGGCGTCGGCTACCCGCAGGAGGACGAGCGGTTCGAGCGGCTCTACGAGAAGTTGGAGCTGCTGAACGCGCTGGAGGCGGACGGGGGCGTGGAGGAGGCGGCGGCGGCGGAGCGCAGCGAGCGGCAGCTGGAGATGGTGGCGGCGCTGGCGGCTGCGGCTCCGCGGCTCGGCGCCGAGCAGCTGGAGGAGCTGCTGACGGATCTCCGCGACGCGACCGCCGCCGCCGATGACGACGATTCGGCTTCGGCGGTGGCGGCGGCGGCGGCGGCGGCGGATGGCGCCGGCGCCGACTACGCGGACGATGACTGGCACGTGAGTACATACCTACCTACCTACTTCACTATAAAGTAGGCAGGTACATACGTATACCATACGCACTGCTGACCACTGCTCTATCTGTGGTATGGTAGTACCGGTAGTACCTACCTACTCAGTGGTTTGGTTGCCCTCGATCTAGCCGAGCGCTCCATCCTCGAATAAACAAGTGGAGAGTGGCGATCGCGTTAGGCAATTCTATTGAACCCGTTCCGTCCCGCCAATCATTTATTGAGATCAATCCACAGATAACTAACTACATAGATCAAAAGTCGTGCGGCGAGTCAGCAAGCTACGGCTAACGGCATCACCGTGGTATGATAATATGGTATCAATAAATATTATAGCGTGTCCTTATTTGAATTTCAAGAAGTATGAGCCGCGCGCGCTATGATAGACATATTAGGTACTTCCTTACATATGAAATTGGCGTTTTGTCGAACTGGCCACTTTGATCTCAAATATCTGGCGTTTGGTTAGGAATTGCAAATTCAAATTTATTTCGAATTTAGGCTTGTGTATTTGGAAATCTTTCATGTTTAATTTAAGTAATAATTCCTCTGTCTATCACAAGATGGCGATACTACACACTCTAGAGCATTGACCTTGGTTCCTTGGTAAGCTTTTTGATCTTTTGTCCACAGTATTCCGAGCAATGTAGTCTCAAATCCAGTCAGTCCACGACAGACCTCAGCTACATACCGGAGAAAGGTCCGAATTCGCGTCCGATACCACAGAACCGGAATCGACCTGTCTCCATGGCTGTGCCTAGCAATAGACCTTATGGTAAGTTTATTAAAATGCTCTGTTGCTTACGAAATAACACCTAAAAACATAGTCTAATATAAAAGACAAGAAAATATTAACATTAATGTTGCATATGCACTTTTACTAACAAAAGTGCATATCATCACTAAAAGTTTATTTAATATACTATGAATAATTGTTGATAACGAAACGTTTTGCGTTTACAGTGAAATGTCAATATTTCTGTACTGATGAATTAGTACATGAATGCACAAGTTTAGGAACTTTTCGTATACAAACCTAAATTTTTCAATCGGTTCACTTGAAAGATGGTATTCACAATCAAAACTGAAAGTATGTCTCTTCTTCTGGTGTATTCAAATTATAATGGTTCATGAGTGTACTTACGTTTTTGTGAAGGTTTACTGTTATGGAAATAATAAATTACAATGACCAAATACTTCTGAAACGTTTTTAAGGTCAATGCAACCTCTGTGAATATCAAGTCAATATTAACGCCAACTGAAGATTTTGTTGGACATAATTAATATGTCCAATCTTTAACTCAACTGCTAAATTAAAATTTCACATACTTGCAGTAGGCTTCTGTTATTATAGTCATGAAACATGGACAAGAAAATGTTACATATACGTATGCATTTTGACTAATAAAAATGTGTTCCGAATTGTGACCTAGTTCGTATACTAATCTGATGTTGCCTGCTTTTTTAACCCTCACGCATACCAGGAGCAATTGATAATCCCCAATATACCTGCCACGATGAACCTTTAGACAGTCTAAACTCCAACAATTTCTTTGACAGTCTTAATCATTGCCAAAATGCAAATCTCGATTATCGTAATAAGAACCCGTACGCCATTCCTGCGAATTTAAATCATCGTTTCCTACCACAATATGGAGACAATGTTGACAATTCGGCAGGACCTTACGTACCGCCGCACTCTCATTTACAAGCCTCAAATCAATCAAACAGAAGACCTATGAGCTTTAATCAGTATCAGAATAAACCAATGGTGTTCAAAGAGCAAATGGTTCCCCCCAAGGTGAACCAAAATTTGGCATTCACGATTGATATGGGAAAATCTAAGACACCGTCGAAAGTATTTGATAGACTTTTCCCAACACAAGATGATACTAAAAAGGAACCTCCAGCCGTACCTTCTAGAAATTTCCAACTGAATTTGATAAAAGTCACCGACGAACCGCCTAAGACACAGCAGAAGCCTAAACCAAATATTGTTAGGAGTATTTTTAAGAATTATAAATCATGCCCTGTATCCCCTGTTTCGGAAGAATGCAAATGGGCTGATAAAGTTGCAAAACAAAATACATTAGATTTGCAAAATCAGAATGTAGACAAGACAGATCCTAAAAAGCGAAATTCACTAAGTTTCTTCATCGGCCTTGATGGAAAATCATTACAGGACAATGGTAAAAGTATAGTTGATACAATTAAAAGTGATACTGAAAAGATGATAGCTGAAATCACTAGAAAGTATGGGGACTTAGATGATTACATTCCAAATAAATCTCACACTGATGATTTAGACCTACAACCAACAAAAGAAATAGCGGAAAAAGAAGATGGTAACTTTTCTTCAGACTCTCTCGAAGATTGCAGTCTTAGCCAAGATGCTAGTTGCAAAAACAAACTATATTCAAAGAAAGTTTGCAGAAAACATAACAGAAATAAGGGCTTACCAAAACGCTCTGTTTCTAACTATGAAATGGGGACTACGCAAGACAATAAGCCAGCAGTCCCTGCAAAACCATCCTTTATCACAAGCCAAAAGAGTTCAACACTGCCTAGAAATATGCCTTCAAACTTAGATGATATAATGGATGAAGACTATAATGTTAATCCCAGTGCTTCCATGTATCGTTGCCAAAGTGTTCTCACAAAACGTTGCATTACTCGTTCCAATGAATCCATACTGAGTGACAACTCAAATTGCTCTAGTGTTTCCAATGAAATCTTTATGAAATACGGAAACCAACCTGGTTTTCAGCAAACCAAATATGACAGTCAGTACAATATAAATGATTCTCAGAACTGTTCATTTGAGAATTTAGATGAACCTGAATATTTTGACCATCACAGACACAGCAGTGCAAGTTTCTTCCTAAATCAAAGAAAATACATGAAATCAAGCTGTAGCCAAGAATCCATACTTTCAGATGACATGTTCTTGGACAATCAAGCCCTCTCAAGAACTAACTGCAATTCCTTAGAAAGTGTCCTTTCGGATGAATCTGAGTGTACTAAAAGCGCTCCTCTTGAGATGCTGTTTGAAGGAACTAAGATCAAACTTCCCAGACAAACTACATGTGACAATCAAGGCGTGGGCATTCCGAGGAGTAGTAAAAGTTGCTATGAATTCGAGAAAGCATCAAAAAGCTATGGGTCTAGCCCAAATAATGCACCATTTGGCGGCTATATGTTTAATAATTATATGGGTCCTGTCAGTCCTAAGTATAATGAGACACCTGTACAATACACAAATGTTATCAATGTTCCTACAAATAAAGTTTATGGATTTGACATACCGTCTCCTGTAAATGAGCCCAACCCTACTAAAACTATATCAAGATCTAAAAGTCTCTACGGTTCTTCAACAAAAACACCCCCTGCTAAAAATATTGCATTCTTCATTGATGGAAATGATATCAAACCTCCTAAGCCTAGTCAAAAGACTGATGAAATACCAAGACTGGGTAAAGATAAGACAAATACAAGCAGATCTCTTCAAGCTAACTGTCCAGATAAATTCAAATATAAATCTGAAATGGAAGGATGTGACAAAACCATGGTTAAATCTAGGAGTTGCAGCTTTGAAGTAGTCCTAGAACCAGCGTCAAAACCAAATCCATTAAAATCGTTAAAGGAAAAGCGAAGCTCACACGTACAGAAGAATCTGGAAAAGTTTGAGGAGCAAATAAGAAAGAATAGCCAAAATAAATTGAGTAAAAATCAAATGAATAAGGAAAATAAAGGTTCCTCAGCAAATTCTAAATACAATAATAACACAAAGAGTTTGGAAAGAACTTCTGTTACTAAGAATGGAAATGGAAAGATTACAATGGAGTTTGTTCCTCATAAACCACCAAAACCTATGAAGAGGACATCTTCCGTCAAATTAAATAACAGATACAAATCTAACATAGAAAAAAATCCTGTCGGATCCACCATATCCTCCCTTTACAAAGCGAAATTGGATGGCTTGCAGAACAAGAATTATTTAGGAAGCTCTAAATCTAGAAAGGATGATAATTCCAATAAGCTTGATGATTCTAGCGATGGTGAAAAGACATTTGATGTTTTTATTAAAGAGAAAGATGTCAACGAAAACAGATCTGATATGACAATGGATAGTTTAGAAGTGATAGCAGATCAAAGAAGGGAGCGAATGAAGCAAGTCAGTTTGGATTCGCTGGATATTCTAGAAGACAATTGTGATAACTTTGCCGAAGACTCTCTAGATCACTACAATGCTAATGAAAATAGACTTGCAAATGCAAAGTCCAAGAAGGACAACATCAACGCGATTATAAACAAACATGAGAAGGATGTACAAACACCACAAAGTTCTAAACTGTACAATATTGCCAAAGAAAATACTCTGACAGCAGAACTGCAGGAAGAAATAAAAAAGTTCAAATACATTGAAAGGAAGATAGAAATCATTAACAAACTAGTAGAAATGGAAGAAAGGAAGATCTTACAAGAAAAATGTCTGAAGGAATGGAGGATGAGACCTTTAGAAGCAAACATTAATAACGGTAATGGTGTGGTCAAGGTACTGTCTCGCAAATTCGAGAATTTAGCCACTAAGCAAACTCGCCCAGCAAACTTTACATCACTGACTTTAGAAGAAGCCCATACTGATACAACAATTAATTCTGAGAAGAAAGAAATAAAACGGAATTTGAGTCTGCCAGATATTTTAGACTCTGACCAAATTGGAGGCTTAGTCACACCTGATGGAGAATTTATCAATGAAACCGACATTAATTCAGAAGTCAAAGATAATGGGAAGAAAGAATTAGAAGTAACTACTGCTGCAAATGCCGAAGCAACCACTGAGGTGACCAAAATTGAACCAGTAGCTTTAAACAATAAGGCACAGAGCGGTGAAACTTCAAAACCCATCCAGAAATGCCTCCAGCAGAGAGTTTACAACATAATGGTTATTCCAAAGACAGATATACACATTGATAGTGAAAATTACGAGTCATCTACCACCAGTTCGAGCTGTACCAATTCTCCCAAACGTCTTTCAATGTATAAATCTAAAATTTCCGTTTTAAGACGTCCTTTGATTCGCGGAAGCATCCCGAGACCTTGTAATACTGGTCCAGAGAATCGCTACTGTCCAACCATGAGAGTCCGTCCGATTATACAGACTGGGCAATTTAGGTATCCTGGTAATGGGGCAGGCAGCGTTTTAGCTAGGCGCATTCAGATGCAACCCCCTGTGCAGTTCTCGAAATTCTCGCCATTGTCAGGTGATTTGAAAGCATGGTCAATATTTAGATTTCTGTCTCCATTGGTTTACGATGTTGTAATTTTGAATATGTCTTGCTTTTAGGTTTTTTTTGTGAATTTTGAGGGGTTAGCCAAACAGGAAATTGAAATAGTTTTTAATATGTTTAAGTTACTACAGTTATTAGGTGTTGTTTAATTTTTCGTATGAAACATTTGTTGAATGCAATTACAACGTTTGACGTTTAAAGCACTGTATTGGCCACCCTTCATAAGTCACAGATCATCGTTTTGTTATTTTCAGCTTAAGTGTTATTTTAAGACTGTTTCTTTGCAAAATCTTTTTAGCTTTGACTCATTCGCCTTAGTCTTAGTAATTATATTTACAATTTTTGCA
Source organism: Adela reaumurella (assembly GCA_009867175.2). Lineage (NCBI taxonomy): Eukaryota > Metazoa > Arthropoda > Insecta > Lepidoptera > Adelidae > Adela > Adela reaumurella. The sequence goes on along the minus strand of WYDE02000033.1, from coordinate 16,336 downwards.
TGCCTTTTTTTAAAACTTTGTACAGTTTGTGATATATGTTACACCCGCATATAAAGCATAGCATAATTTAACTTTGATTTACAGTCAAATTGGTTCACTTTTAACAAGTCATACAATAATTATGATGATTGGTTTTGTGATGATCTATCCCACGCTGCTATAGATATGACAAACCATAATGATAGGTTGAAACCGCTAGTTGTCTCTCACGTCCGAACACGCTTACAAACTGTGAAATTAATCTGATGCGTTCAGTTAGATGGGTTTAGTGGGAAAAATTAAGTCCTTCAGTGCCTTATCTGCATCTAAAGTAGGGGCACGCTGTTATGCAGTTTTGGCATAGTGATGTGACACATTTTAAATTATTATCGAAAAAAATACAATCAAGTGCGAGTGGAGTATTTAAAGTTTGACTAAAACAAATTTTTCTAAGATAATAATTTTTAATATCAGGTGGGCCGAAAGTGAACATCCTATGGGAAAATACTATAATTTTTGCAAATGGAGACAAATTTCAATAGTTCTTTGAAATTTGTGTAGTAAACAAACTCAGAATACACCTCAACAAGCCATGAAGGTGTTCAACTTAGCACTCAATGGCTTCACCAAACATATCCGGGCCCATTGGCAGTAGAGAAGGGTATCGATCGAGGTCGGCACCAACAGGTGGCGCCGTTAGACTCCATTGTGTACTACGTTCCAGTTCCACCACTTTCAGGACCACTTTTAGGGTCCAAGTACGGAAAAGATTCGTATAACTAATACTACTACGTTCCGGTTCGCTGCAAATCCTCGTCAGCTATTCTCCTATAACTAGTATGTGGAGAATTACTACTGCGGGTCCCGCCCTCCTATACTTCTCAAGAAAGCGTAATAATTCTGAAAGATGCTTTTCCGGGTTGCCTAATCTCTCGTTTTGATGATTCACACTGATCGACAAAATTACCCGATTTAACTGTTTCAGACTTCTTTTTGAGGGTTTTTTGAAGTCACGGGTTTATGTCAACAAGCCCCAGACACTTGAAACACTGAAAGACAATATCTGCCGACGTTCTGGCAAAAGTGTTGCAAAATGCCATAAAAGTGACATCAATGGTCATCAATTATGGCGGCGGCCACTTGAACGATATAAGTTTCTCAACTTGATGGAAAAAAATTCAAAACATCACATAAAAATAATCCACAAGCAGAACCTTTATTTTTCATTCATAAAAAAAATTACTGCCAAAAAAACATGGGGCGATTGATTACATACTCGGGTGATTACTTTTGGCCCTCCTTATAGATGGGATATGAATATTTTATATTTTATTTTACTGTATATTTTATGAGATTCATCCGCACTGAATTCACTGTTCTCACTGCCATCATCATTTCTGTTCTATATATATATTATTAGTATAATATTATCTATTCGGATGTCTCTATCATAATCTTTCTTCCATTATTAATTAATCATTTACAAATATATTCAATTATACTTCACTTTTTCGAGTTTCACATTTATTCGCCCATAAAATAATTTCGTGTATACTATACGTGATAATATATAATGTATCCTAAAAAAGAAAAGAAATAATTACTTCATTAAAATAAATAATATAATTAAAATAATAAATTTTATAAATTGTAATTTTACGAAATACTCCCCTCACTATTGACAATAAAGTACAGCAATTGTTACTTCAAAAGTAGACGTAAATTTTTACGAAACTTCATGAGTGCACAAACGCCAATACAGCCGTGGTAGCGTAACGCTACCGTAGTTAATACGACCTTGATAGTAAGTGTATATAGTTTATTTTTTTCCAAGATGAACTAAAATGACGTTTCACTAACATTACAGCTTTGCCACTTTAAACAATAGTGATGCAGTAAATAAAAATATTATCGATTAATCGATTGAATGATCAATATGATGCAATTTTATTATAAAAAATATTATCGATTAATCTAATGAATGAAATAATCGATAATATTTTCAACAACACCGACATAACTACTTAAAATTTGTGTGAAAATGGCAACGCTGCAAACGTCTCTTTAGTCCGTCTTGGAAAAAAAATATACTTTAGACATAGTTATGCGCAAGCTTGATCCTGGCATGTGTGTGTGCATGACTGTGTGCTTGCCTAGCGTCTCGCCACCACCTATCGCCGACCTCCTATCAAGAAGAAGATGGCTCCAACATGCGCAGGGCGATATCGCTGTCAGACCTCGCCGTCAAACCTTCGCCCGCTCCAAGAACCCATCTGCCAGGTGAGTCCAGAGGCGGTTGGACTTTCGCTTTACAGGTGGTGGTAGCTTGGAGCGAATGCACTACAGACAGGGTTGGGCAAAACACATCATCTAAGTTGTGAACTACATTACAAACTACTACTTTATGTCTGTTTAATTCAAACACAAATCATAAACGACTTTGTTTCGGTGTAATTCATACAAACTACGAAATATAGGTTCTCTGTCAATGTAGTTAGAATACAAACTACAAAACAATCCTTTCAAAATTGCATGTTAAAAATATAAACTGCAAAACTACTTTTTTTTCGAAAACAGTGTATGTAAAAATATATAGCTTAAAAATACTAAACAATTTTTCGATGTTTCAACAAACACACATATTTTAAATAAGGCTTAATTCAAAGATAACAATAATTAAACTGTATTCTAGTCGCCGTATTTTTCGCATGTGCACTTTAGTTTTCAATTTTATTGTATTTATTTAGTAGTTTGAAGGTAGTTTTTTAATAAAATACCTTATTATGTATTTCAATTATCCTCCTATTACTTGGAAAAGTAGCTGATAGTGGCTGGATAAGAATAGCGGAGGAGCGTGTGTGGTGGCGCTCCTAGGGAGAGGCTTATACCCAGCAGTGGATAGATAATTGCTGATGATGATTTCAATTAAAAACTATTCTAGCAAGAAGTAATTCAATTACAAACTAATATTTTGTATATTACATGTATCTCTACTATTATAAAATGCAACTTCTGGTGTCCTCAGTAGTCAGTCAGTCCTGTCTGTCCGTTTATATATAGAGATTCCCTGGACACAAATCTTTAAAATAGAGGTGGTGGTTGTGACAAGATGCTTTGTATAAATTTGCTTATTATTGTTTTGAATCTTGAGATAAAGCGTCGTCATTGGCGTAATTGGTAATCACACGCTAAAGTTGGGTGGGACGGGGGAAAATTACCGATCGTAATCGTCACTTTCCTCTCGTTTATTCTAATTAAGTCTTCAGCATAAGTGCTGCATTTTGTTGCATGAAAGCTTTGCTTGTCATTGTGTTTGTGATAGTATGTAATTTATGATGTGATTTGTGTTCATGTAAACATGTTCTAAATCAAATAAGTATTTTATGAATTTTATTCTATGAATGCAAACCAATTTCTTTGTAAACATTTTCAGGATTTTAAAATCACAATACATGCTTGCACATACACGCACATACACACACAAACACATCCCAAACATTTTCATTAACCACTACGTATGTAATTAGATAATATAAATCTTGCCCAAACCAGGGACCGTCACCAGTAATGAGGATGAAATTTGAAATACCCCATTGAACATATCCGGGCCGAATATGTTCGGTGCTGAGTTTAAAACCTTCCCACCGAAATCAATCCTCCCCCGGTTAGTCCAAACTATCCCACATACATCCCTCACACACACATGCATATTGAGATTAGTCGTTTATTTATTTAGCACATTTCATAGAAGAAAGAAAATTATAGTTAGTTATGGCATTGAATTTTCCAAAAACCATGCTTTTGTGTTTAATGCTTTACTTACCAATTATTTCAATGTAATTTGATATATTGTTATATAAAATGTAATGTCGTTCAGCAAATCACAACAACAGAAATGAATCTCACTAATTTATGGTCACACTTCAGTGTCAGGCAAGATGCCACCTCCAACCTCCAACAGTGGCAATGGTAGCAAACCTTCCAGACCTTCTTCGCGGCATGGAAGCAAGACGAATATGACCAGGAGTTCCAGTGTTGGTGTTCTTAACCAGGTTTGAGTTAATAGTACTATAATTCTATAATTTCAGTTCTAGTGCATTAAAATTGATAAGAGTGGAGTTTACCGCGCAACTGATATGTTAGGGCCCTCTGGCTGACGAGGGGTCAACTCAATAAATATACTTTGTTGTTTTATTGCTGTTCTATAACTTACATACATTGTCATACAGAGTGACTCAGAGTCAGACACGCAGCCATCGAAACCTCCCAGCGCGCGAGGTGCGGCCGGTCTCATGCGGCCCACCATCAGCTCACAGAACAAGGCCGCGGCTGCCGCGGCGAGGAGGAGGGGTCTACAAACCGCTTACAGTTCCGGTGAGTTTGGACATCAATAGAGTTCATCATTTCAGCACTAAGTTGTCACTGTGTCAATAGTAGACCTCTTACTGTGCTCATTAATTCAACATGAAAACTTATTTCGTGGCTGGTGACCAGGGATCGAGAAGGAAATCCGAAATAAAACGTATATTTTTTAGTTTTTTTTAATTACGTTCTCGATATAGGTTTCAATTCCTGCTGGGGATGTCATTTACATGAAAATGTGTCCGCACGCCGGAACAGCTTCCACCCCCTTGACAAAGCCTTCTATGCAAAAGCTTATAATATATTTGTAAAATGGCGCCATCATGCCCGTAAAAGTTCATGCGTGGCAATGGGAAGCCGGCTTTAGCCGTCTTGTTCACATAAAAAAAATTGCATACAAGTTTCAAATGTGGGCCAGAGTTCGGAACATCTGAAGGTGTTTTATATGCAAACATTTATAATAATTAAAATAATCAAAGCTATCCTGAATCCATCCGAACTGCTTGCAATATTCCGTTAGAATATTCAACTTGTAGTAATTTATTCTCTCTAGTTTTTCCAATTTATTTAGAGTCTAATGAATGGTTCTAGAATGGTCTAAACTTTAGGTGATTTTAAGTTTAGATGCATTGATGTAGCGCAAGCCTTCCACATACACTGCATTTGAAGTTACGATAGCTCAATACCCCAAGCTTGCACACACACTGCACGACTAACCGCACGCGTCGCCTCGCACAGTTAACCTGACGTCGGCGGGTCAGGAGGACTCCAGCTCTGAGGCGGAGGGCTCCAGCAAGCCCGCCGTGCCACCGAGACCACGCGCCGTCTCCATAGACCATACCGCCAGGAGGATAGGTAGGTGCTGCTTTTATTAATATTTATTTTACTGGTATTCAACGTTTTATTGTTGTATGTTGTACATATGTATAATATAAAAATCTTATATACATTATGTATAAGAATCCTTCGACATTTTAGCAAAGGTCGAGAATAGCCAAACGACGTATACTAAAAGACTCCAATGATAGTGCTATTCAAGCCTTACCGAACACATCACTATCAGGTGTACTGGAGTCAAGACTCAACTTCTACAATTCATTCTAAGTTGGTGCCCGCACCAATAGATCTGGACTGGGTATAGAAACAGCAAAATCTGATAAAGAAATTCTGAAAAGTTTTATTCAGGAGGTTATGGAGCAAGGTTTCAGGCTACACGCCTTGAACCTAGAAATGCAGAATGAGTGGCTGACTGTGGGTGACTTCTACATCCCCCTGCATTTATATGGAAATCCATAATGTACAACTGGTCCTCTGAACTGCTAAGTTCTACCTAAATGCATTCCAGCTTACTGTCCCTGTAACCTGTAACGTAGTTTGATAGGGTAAATCAACTAATGGATTAGGCCCGTCATGTAAGGATTTTGTATGCACTGCTAAGCATTTGCTGTATATTTGAGGCCAATATTCCTACCGTCACGATAAAATCCTCCAAGTCATCAGATAGGCCATCAGGCTATCCATTGCACGGGCCAGGAAAGGAAAAACCAGCAGTGGAATCCAGAAGTTCAACTTTGTGAAACCTAGAGTCAATAAGCCACCCAAAAATAGGACTAAACCTGCTTCAATTTTGGAGACAGCAAAGTACTTTGAATTTGTGGAAAACTGATGGACACATATTATGAGAAGCATTACCAAATGCCTCCAGAAATCTGTACCACGTTATACAGACCGGATATACTCATATTCTCAAAGGCGACAAAACATGTGGTACTGGTTGAACTTACGGTCCCATGGGAAAGTAAAATTCCGAAGGACCACAACATAAAAATAAACAAGTACTACAACCTAGTAGACCGAATAGTGAGAAATTGATTCATGACTGATCTCTTCGCCATTGAAGTCGGAGCTAGAGGGCTGCCGGCGAAGTCTCTTCAAGAATCTGGGCCTGTCAAGATCGATGCCGAGCTCATACATGGAGAGAGCTTCGAAAGTGTCACTGGAGGCTTCAAACAGAATATGGATAGGTAGGGAGAGGGAGGTCATGACCGGGACAAATGTTTCTCTGCGTCCTACTAATTGCATACTAGGTGACGAGGGCTTGAAGCGAGCCAAAACGTAAAGCACGCTTGAGAAAGAAACAGGGGGCCTCTCGTTTGCCCCAAACTCGATTGACCTTCTCTCTGCTGGCAATGGGCCTGTTTTTTTGGAAACAGAATTAACGATTTTGATGAAATTCACAAATTAGTGGCTTTTTGGGTCTAAAAATTGATTTTGTTGGAAAAAAAATTTAAAAAAAGGTGTATTGTGTTCGCGATGTTACTGAACAAGTGACGCAATCTGTTGACAATAATAACCCACTGTCCCCATTCTATCATCGTTCTATGAGAACCAGACAGGGTTCGTGTCATTATGCATAATGCAGTAGACATTCCATCAACACGGTCACCGCTCCCGAAGAAGTTATGTATTCCGGGCATCACTGTATTTCCGGCATTGCATTAGTCACCTTCTTTAGTATAAGTATAGTGTACGTCCATAGGCGTCGCTAGGTGTCTCATACACACCTGGTCAGAGCTGACTGTCACGTCAAAGAAAGCTATGCTGTCACGTCATAGGACCACTGCGACAATGCTATCGCTTTTTGCTTCCAACTGCATCCCAATTACTAGAGTGAGTGAGAAAAACGAATTTCGCGGCGGTCATCCACTACGCGACGAATTTTGTGTGTCTCGCTCAGACCCACCGTCGGGATGCCAGCGAGAATGAGAAAGTGATAGCTACGTCTATCGGTCCTATGACGTAGGCATCCTGGCTTCTTAGGTGATAGCCGGCTCTGACCTGGTGCATCCCGCTTTCCATAAAAATAAAACATTCTTCTGCAGGATTTTAATCTGCGACAGCCTGCATAACCCTTGGGACGTCCTCTAAGTAAATTAAGATGGCTGTCAGTGTGCCCTTCAAGAAATAAACCTAAAAATCTGCGACTTCACATTATTTTTTGAGAATTTTTTTCAAAATTTCAATATGCAACCCTTAAAACCGTTTAGTCAGTCTATAAAATAAGCTTTATATTGATTTAAAATTTGTTTGAAGCAATAATTCGGTGGATGGTACGAAAAAATGTGAGGGTCGAAGGCAAAGTTGGAATTTTCATGATCCTACCCTCTATTGTATAATAAATGTTTGAAACCGCAAATAATTGGAACTCAGCTCTAAGCGGTATGCAGCGTTGTTTCCACCGAACTTGAAATGTTTCTCATATCAACATCATCTAGCTCTTCTGAACCACTAAAGGTTTTACCTGTCATTCTATAATTAAGTCTAAAACTATTCTTGTCAGGCCGCAGCGGAAGTGACCGCGACCTGTCGGTGAAGGCGCGCGAGGTAACAGCGCGACTGACAGCCGCCCCACGGCCCTCGAGGCAGGACTCGAGAACTGAGCAGAGTCTGCCCGATCCTCAGTGTAAGTCATTTCAAAGTCTTCTTTTGCGTCCAGAAAGCATTTTAAAGTTTTCTGTCATACTTACAAAGTCAAATAAAAGTCTCCGTCGTACCCAGAAAGTAATTTCCATTATTCAAGGCATTATTCAAGTTAGACTACTCAAACACAAGTGTACCAACGATTACTTGCCGAAGAAGTATCAGAAGGGATTTGAGGATGTCTCGATCATAATTCTTTGTTGAGTTAATGTCTTAAAGATGCAAGAAAGAATGAGAGACAAATAACTGCCACTTGGTTGGTTGGACTTGAGGAATGCCTTTGACTCTGTGCCTCTCAAAGTGGCGGATGACTATTGTGAATGGACTAAGGGGATGAAGATTAAACCTGTACAGTGCTACTGTAGAACTCTCTTGGAAGGGTACAAAATTCACCTCGAACGACCCGTGACTGAAAGTGGTCGACAAGTCGATTGCAACAGCGGCCGAGGAAGCTCCTTTCAAATTCATGGGGAAAAAATCACTAGCCAATGGAAGGAGCATCCCACTGAGGACATTGTCCAATTTTTTTATGAAAAGCTTCTACTCAAAAGGCATGGATTTACGATAACTATTACATATAAAAACTTTCTTGGTCATTTCTTGTCTACGTCGTCTTCTATGGTGATCAAATTCCTAAAGTCATGGTTTGCACTATTAGCTCACTAATAGCTCACTCGACTGACCCTGTAACACTATACATATCTCACAATAATTTTGGACTGAATATTAAGAAGCCATCGACATTATGTCAAAAGGAAAGAATATCCAAACAATGTATTCTCAAGGACTCCTCCATTCAAGCCTTACCCAACACATCTCTATCACAGGAACTAGAATTATGGCTCGATTTCTACAAATCATTCCATGTTTGTGCTCGCACCAATAGATCTGGACACGGTATAGAGACGGCAAAGTGTGATAAAGAATACTGAACGGTTTTGCTCAGGAGGACATGGAGCAGGGGTTAGAAATGCAGAATGGCTGGCTAACTATGGGTGAGTTCTGCATACCTCCTGCGCTGAAGTGGTAATCCATGATATACAACTGGTGCCCTGAGCTGCTTAAGTTCTACTTAAATGCATTCCAACTTACTCTCCTTGATCCGAGTAACCTAGTTCGATGAGGAAAATGTACAAATAGTGTATGCCCATCGTGTAAGGAATTCGTAGGGACTGCCAAGAACTTGCTATGTGGATGCAAAATACTTCTTAAGATAGGCCAATATTCCTACCGTCATGATAAAGTTCTCCAAATCATGAGAGAGGCCATCAGCGTATCCATTGCACGTACTAGGAAGGGACAAACCAGTAGTGGCTTCCAGAGCATCTAATTTGTGAAGCCGGGAGCCACTATGGTGCCCAAGGATAGGAAAAAACCTTCCTCAATTTTGGAGCAGTAAAGAACTGGCAATGGATACACGTGAGAAGCATTGCCTTAAGAAATCTGTGCCAAAGCATATAGACCAGACATACTCATATTCTCAAAGGCGACTAAGCTTGTAGTGCTTGTTGAACTTACAGTTCCATGGGAAACTAAAATTCTTAAAAAGTCAAACAAGTACTTACTGCAACTTGGTAGACCGGATAGTGAGAAATGATTTCAAGACTGATCTCTTCGCTGTGGAAGTCGGAGCAAGGGGACTACCAGCGAAGTCGCTCTATGGTCTTTTCAAGAATCTAGGCCTGCTAAGACAGACGTTAAGCAGGCATCCTAGAGAATATGGATAGGTAGATAGAGGGTGGTCGATGGCGGGACCGGCAAAAGTAATTCTCCACGTACTAGTTATGACAGACTAGCTGACGGGGGCTTTCAGCGAGCCGAAACGTAGTGCATGATGGAGACTTGCGGCGCCGCCTGTTGGTCCCGACCTCGTTCGAAGCCCTTCTCTACTGCCATTGGGCCCGGATATGTTCGGTGAAGCCATTGAGTGCTGAGATCAACACCTTCTAATAAATTTAATTAATAGAGAACTCTAATTTTACTCCAATTCTCACTAACATCCGGTTTACTTCATTTGAAAACTTTTAATTGTTTCGCATTTTAGTAGTTTTCAACTTACTTCCTTCCCTTAGTTGTAAGGCCGGTTTACACCGGCACGCTTAAATAATTAAGCTGTCACTTAATGACATTCGCCATACTAGTAATTCCATTTAGTACTTAGTTTTGGTTTAGTCCAATGCAATTGGCCTTCGCTGAAAACTGTGTTAAGTATTCATCAATGCGTTGACAACCATTTTCAAAATAATATTAAAATAACGCTAACCGTTGATCGGCGCGTAGAGAAGGCGGTCCTCTGGGAAGTAAGGTGGCACTAGTGACGTGATGTGTTGGCGGCACTACACGGTGCTGTCCGGCCTGGACGCGGGGTTAGGCTTGGGCGCAACCGCTCTCTCGAGAATCAATATCTTCTCGCTTGTGTGACCTTGCGGGTACTAGAATAAATGACAAATAATTTTTTCAAACGAAATATTTTGCAAAAAGACCATGATACATTTTTAGTTATGGCAGCGAGACATCGAACCTCACGTACTGCCGAATTAGTTTTTTGCCTTTTGATGCAGCGATGTTAGAAACTCCTAATGAAAGATAATAGGAGACGTTAGGGGTTAATTTTTGCCAGAATTTTGGAGGAACACCCGGGTTGCGCAATCATTGCGCAAGATAGGTTCACATCGGCACAATTAATAAAATTAATTTTCTTATTCTCACATGCTGATTATCAAATTTTATCGTAGTGAATTTTTATATCGATGAGACGTGCAATCGGTAAATAGTGGCAACGAGTTCCATTCACTTCATATAATCTTCATAACGTATAATCGTCAGTACGTATAACATACGTTACAGATCATATAGAATCACATTATTCAAACTGACAACCGGATGATCTGCAACAAGCTTGAATTGAAAGTTTTCATTTTATTAAAATACTAAATACAAACTTGCACTACGTATGATCGCCAGTACACATAAAATGACGTCACTTGCAGATCGTATAACGTCGGTGTAACAGTCCAATTTGTAGCTGTATGTGTGCGAGAACGAAACTGTGTGTGTTTACTTTGTGTGTGCGAGTTACGTGTTTAGAACTAATTGGTCTTCCGAACTTTGACAGTTGATATTTTGTTGAAGCTACATCTGTCAAATTCTGTCATTTATTCAGTCTGTTTTGCCAAATCACCATGGACGGATATAGCGTGCAACAACATGTGCAAATGATAAAATTGTTTTATCAAAATGGTGTTCTGTTTGGGCGGCCAGGCCAACACCGTCAACGGCGAGTGCTATAGGTCGATGATTAAAAACTTCTCTTGGCCTGAATTGGGTGATATGGACACCAACGACAAGTGGTTTCAATAGGACGGTGCTACGTGCCACACAGCTGATGCCACATAAGACATACTGCTCGGGCGATTTGAGTTCATGGTCATCTCATGTGGAGGTGATGTGAACTGGTCACTGAGATCGTGCAATTTGACCCCGTTAGACTTTTTCTTGTGGGGTTTTCTTAAGTCTCAGGTCTATGAGAAAAAGCCAAAATCCACAGCAGCCCTCAAAGCCAACATAACCCATGCCATTGGTCAAATTAAGCCTGATTTATGCGCCAGAGTCATGGAAAATGGAAATTTCGAATGCATGTAGTAAAAGGCGATTCAGGGATAAGGACAAGTTGCCGTACTGAAGGGCAACAGGCTCGCCACCTCTCACCTTGGCGCGGTACTTCCACTGAGTCATGCAGTAGGTGGGTCTTCGTGCCTTACATGCTGCTTGATAGATATCTTTTCCGAATACCTAGCATAACGTGGTGGTCGGTGTTGTGCTATAATTCACCAGAGTTCTTTCAGAACAACACCAATTGCTCTGATTACCCCAATTGTCGGGATTCAGTGTTAGTGAAATGTATGTATGATTTTAAATTTTTATTTATTTATTTATTGTTTCAGAAACATACAGTTACGTCATACATACATTATGTAGGAATGACATAATAGGAAACAAATAAACCTAGTATAAGTTTTGGTTCCAAATTAAGTACTTAAATAAAAGAAAATAGAAATACAATCTGGCGATTAAACATAATGAACATTAGATGAAGTGAGGCGGTTCGGTGGCAACACTCGTGGGCAATGAATTGTCAAACTATTCAGTCTAATTCTGGCGTGGACTTACATTAAAGAATCAAAACGTTAAGATGTTTGTACCTGAGTGTGCGGCAGTTCGTGCAGCACTTTGTAGTCGCGAGTCTTGCTCTGGAGGCGCGGCAGCAGTGCGTGGAACATGACCACATGAGACGGACCCGACGCCCCGTATTCACGCTCCCACCTGACAACATAATGTATCAGTATTAGGCAGTGTAACTTTACTGCAATAGTTCATGTTTGTAATTCAATGGAGCATGCATAAATGCATCACATTTTGCCATATCCACTGACGCGCCCCGTCAGTTCAGTCCGCGAGTGGCATAGCACTTTTTTAGGAATTTACGATTATATTAAACGTCTTATATATTAATTTATTAAACAAAATGGCATATATATTTTTTAATATTCCTCATGTGATTATTTTATTATACAGAGTGCGTACCATCGCGCTGGGTTGCGGTGGAAGAGGTCGCTCTCGTCCAGCTCACCGATGCTCTCGAGGGGCGGCTCACAGCTCAGGTAGCGTGTGCTCACGTTCACGTGCAGGTGGCTGCAACAAGCACATTATCATATGCCAATAGAGTAGACAAGTCAATGCGCCGCCATAGACAACAATTATATGAATATTGTTTTGAGCTGGGGACTAAGGAAAAAAAAAAAAAACATCTTTTCGCATTGTTGACAACGTTTTATATACGACAGCACCCAAAACTACATTTTACAACAACGTAACCTCGAGCACAATCAAAACTCGCGACAAAAACTCACTCGCGCTGACCGACCAAATATCACTCCTTCCTGTATAACCCTTCTGTTCCTTGCTCGCTCTTATCGCCTCGAAATGTCGGACAGGGCCGCCTGTACTTTTGGAGTGTAATCCGATTTTCATACAAGGTAATCTTGTATGCGATTCCATACAAGATTACATTTGCGCTTCGTTTCTTCCTCTCTTCCAATTCTTTAACTATTAATTCGAGTTTCAATTCTTTATTAAGTCTGGTTAGGGTGACTGTTCAAGCAGTTGATATCTTCGCAAAGTTTTCCAATATCACTGGTGAGTGTCGCGATCAGCTTCTTTGGGAGCTCCGTTATACCAACTTTGCAGTCTGAGCACAAGTACCGAAGTTAAACGCGCAATTCCAGGGGTTTTGTCGTCGATTGCACCTTTTTTGAGGCACTTTGTGCACGAGATTTTGCTCAGAAGTATTGAATTCTTCAGAAATTAGTTCAAATTGTTTGGGATTTTTATATGATATATGGCTGTATTTAGTGTAAATATTCAGATTCAGCCCAAAAGCTCCGTGTCACCAACCGAGTCATGGAGCGAGCCATGCTGGCAATATCGTAAGAGACAAGGTGTGAAACAAGGCAGTTAAATGGCAGTGGGCTGGACACGTGAGCCACAGGGATGACGGCCGTTGGACCACGAGCGTACTAAACTGGCCACCTTGGACAGGTAAGCAGTGTGGAGAGACCAGGTGGGACGACGACATCCGGTAAAAAAAACGTCACGTCACGGAAAAAAAAGGATTCTTGCTTGGAAAAAGAGTTGGAAACAAATTGAAGAGGTGTATGTCCAGCAGTGGACGGTTAAACGCTGATAATGATGATGATGATGGATGATTCACATGAGAGCTATTATGCTGGTTTAATAGTGAAGTACGCTATGTCGTACAGTATAGTAGATACCTGTAGAGAGGTGTAGAATGGCACGGCATCAGGAAGGCGATGGACTCCTTCTGTGGGTTGGCGGCGGCGAGGTCGCGCAGTATCGGCATCGCGTCCAGGGCGCCTCTCTGATGCACCAGGCTGACGTAGGCGGCCGGCACAACATTGCCCACGGTCAGCAACACCACCACCGACCAGATCTGCCATCTGAAGCGACAGCGTTTTCTATTGACATACTGCAGCGAAACTCTTTTCTAGAAAATTATGCTTGTGATGAAAGTTAAATCGAACGTGCTCTTTAACTTCTCAAATGTCGCGGGCACTAGGTGTGTGCCCGATACATTTTTGTACTGACGCTCGGGTACACACCCAGTGCCCGCGAATATTGTGAAGTTTGAACGACCATAGGAATTGAGGGAAGTGCTGACAAGGCACCACCTACATAACTCACCAAGTTGTTTAGGCTGACATCACTGGTACCAGAAGAAGTGGTTTTAATTAGGTGATGTAGTCATCCGTGTCAGTACCCATAAAAAAAAGGATGATGCTCGTATTTAGAATGTGAAGTTAGGTAAATATCGTGTGGCAAGGTCTGTAGCCTTGATACTTTTGTCAAAATAAGTTTTACTAGAAGAAATATTTTCGAAAGAACCTAATTATCGCGGCGACCGTTACTATTTCGGATTTGTGAGTGGGTGCGGCTCGGTGCAAAAATTTGTTAAAAAAAAACAAGGACAGTAACTTCTTTCTTAGTATTTGGTATTAAAATTGGAAACAGTGATTATAGTGAAGTGATTTATTAACCCGCTGGCTCGGATCGACCGCAGGTGGGGTCGGCGGCGAGCGCTATTACGTCTCGTATTGGCCGTACTGGCGGCGTGCCGTACGGCGTGGAGCGCGGTCGCGTTTTTGCGTTTCATTTGAATTTGACACATATTTTCATAGGGAATATAGATATTGAATGAAAGAAGAAAGAATCGTCAACACAATACAGTTATTGGGAACGCACCTTGCATAATAATCTTCAATCTATGACAAGGTGAAAATACATAATTTCCAGTGAGAAACCAACAAGCCCTCTGTGAGGTGAGGGGAGGTCAATCCCCATTGCCCTGGAAAGGTATAACACGTAAGGTCTCATTTAGAACGACGACTTTTCTACGATACCATAGATATAAAACATGCATTGAAGAGAGATGGAACTCGAGTACAAAAATACTCTAAACTCAACCAAAGATAAGGATTTTTTTTATGGAAAAATTTCCTGTTCACAACTGATTTAGCGAAATCTTGCGAACTACACATAGTACGAAAAGTCAGCTGTAAAAAGAATTTTAATTTGCGGGAATAGGATAGGAGATCGCCGACAATTACAGAATATTGCGAGCGGCTGCGGACCAAATACGCGCCGCGACCGAGCGACAAAATACGGTCGTGCGCACGCGTGTTATTATACACGCATCGAATCGTACATAGAACAGCTAAAGGGTTAAGTAAAATTTTGCTTGTATAAATCGAAAAAAAAATTTAAAAAACGTACACCACATTTCCTAAGAAAAAGTTTTTGTTGTGTCAGTTTAAAAGGAGATCTAATAAATATAATCTTCTAAATAAAAGGTAAGAACTACATCAGTTTATACACAATTTTAGACGATTTGATGCAGATTTCGGTAATGTATAACACTATACGGAGGAATATAGGTTTGTCTCATGAATTGATTGAATTCTAACCTTTTCGAAATTTTGTGAATATCTGAAAAAACGTCCGACGTTTAACGGACACGGCCCTCACGAAATACGGTGGAGAGGTTAAGTGATGTTGTTACACTTTAAATAACAATAACGTCAGTTGCTCTGTCTTCTTTCAAACAAATTTTTTCTCTTACACTTGTATAAAAACTTTAATACAAAATAAATGAAAAAAAAACTTTTCTAATTCACAATGGACCAGGCTAAAGACTGTATGAATAATTATGTTTACAACAGAACAGTACTTACTTCTTGGCTTTGCGACTCCACTGCACCAGCACGTCCTGGCTCAGGTACACGAAGATGGGCAACAACGGCAGGAGGAAGCGGAACTCCTTGTGGGGCACCACACTGATGAAGCACAATAATGAGTCAACATTCTTTATCCATATTGTGAAATGCACATTGCACAGTAGAGCATAATAATTTTCTTTTCTAATTATTATGGCTATAATTTTACTTGTGGTCGATACTTTGATTAACACTTTATGATCCACCTCAACCCTATGTAAAGTTTCAGTTACAATATTGGTATAAAATCCACAGAAAGTAAATGCCCGTCGTGTAAGGAATTCGTAGGCACTGCCAAGCACATGCTATGTGGATGCAAAATACTACTTTAGACAGGCCAATATTACTACCGTCATGAGTCATCACAAAGACCTCCAAATCTTCACAGAGGCCATCAGCCTATTTATTGCACGCACTAGGAAGGGACAAACCAGTAGTGGATTCCATAGCGTCAAATTTGTGAAGCCGGGAGCCACTAAGATGCCCAAAAATAGGAGAAACCCTTCCTCAATTTTGGGAGCAGTAAAGGACTGGCAAGTGTTGATGGATATACGTAAGAAGCATTACCAAATGCCTTCAGAAATCTGAGTCACAGCATACAGACCGGACATACTCATATTCTCAAAGGCGACTAAGCATGTGGTGCTTGTTGAACTTACAGTTCC
>WYDE02000032.1:254434-270536 GCA_009867175.2 Adela reaumurella | reverse complement strand
GCGTCACGCCTGTTTCCCGGTGGGGTAGGCAGAGACAACGGATCTCCACGTGCCACGATCCTGACACACCTCTGTCGTTTCTTGCACTCTCATAATGTTCTTCATACATGCTCGTGGGTTACGGGTACTGCGCACTTGACTCTTTTGGAGCGCATGCTCGATCTGTTCTAGGTACGTGCATCTAGGGCGACCGTTCTCAACTCTTCCACTCACATTCGCTTCAAAAATGTATTTCGTTATCATCCATTCTTCCTACATGACCGAACCACCGAAGCATTCCTTTCTCAATCCTTGTCGCTACATCTTCTTTCAGACCACAACGCTCTCTCACTACACAACTTCTCAATCTATCTAAAAAGAGTGTTTAAAGTTCGGAAAACTGTGTTGATACAAGGTTATGATGGAAAGGTGATGATTATTGAGTAGGTACCTATAATAATTTGTTTATGAGTATTTAAATAAATGTAGGTGTTTTTCATCCTGTAGCCGGACATTGAGCGAGCCATGCCATGCTGTATTTATAGCTACGGGACAACGCACGGTGGTTCGTAGATATTGTAGGAGTGGAAAAGGATCGGAGATGCGTGTGTCCAGCAGTGGACGTTTACACACTGTTAATGATGATGAAGTTAAAGGGACTAATTGCGATATGAATTTATACCCCAAGTTTTTCCCATATTACACAGAAAATTATAAATAAATTATAAATTGAAGTGTAGTGAATGTTACATGTTAATAGTTATAAGGTGTTCCCTGCTTATGTCTCACCAGGGAACACCTAATAATGGTGTCACCCTGGATATGCGTTAGTTATAGTTGTGTGTAGTAGTTCGATCGTCTGGGAAGAGGGATTCTGCGATCCGATTTCAACGAAATTTAGAACACAGCTTCTCCTAGTGACCCAGAATAACCCGAAGGACGATTCTGAGCACAGACGTATGATTCTGAGCGTGACTGCACTATTTGTATCGTATTTGTATTTGTATCGGATTATTTTATATCACAATTTTCTTTCAATTTCTACACTAACGGCAAAGAAATCGGCTTAATATTGGCCGAGCTAGAAACACGCGAACATTAATAAATTGTCTATTCGCTTTCGTGGTTCGAATCTAGTGTCGGCGAGTTGATATTCGCTTTTTCTTGTCAAAAGAACCTGTACCACATATTGCAAAAGTGTCAGTTTCGCACCATGGAAGCAAATTATTCGCCTAAAACGATATCCAAAATTTGAAATCTTTCTAGGCATGCATGGCAGCAGAGACGTCGCGTGAATGGCATGGCATCCGTGGCAGTAGAGTTTGAGCCGGTGCATGACGCGACGTAGGTGGATTTAAATGCCGAACCATCGACATAATCTGCAAAACACTGTAAAATTTGCCCCACTTCTGCAATGAACCGGTGCCGTACGGCATCGGCGTAACGGGTTGGGCATATTACGCCGTAAAATTGTGAATTACGTCACACGGTGAAAGTTACCGATCGCGATAGTTGCCTTCCACTTGTTTAATTAAAACTAATTAATATTTTAACTTCACTACAAGTATCCATCTTTCTTTTATTTATTGTAACAGCTTATTTTTCAGAATTCTAGATTGTTTTCGGATATGACGTAGTTTTTAGGCTAAAAAATCAAATTGCTTACGCTGGCAAAACTCTACTCACTACGTCACTACGCAATGGAGTCCACCCGATCCGTCACTGGCCAAGTAATCTGTTGTTGGCGGCGGATGGATGGTGGGGGCGCGTGAGGGATGGTCGTATCGACGGGCGGAATTAGTCCATATCCCTGGATACGGAGAGGTTGGAAAAGTTAGCTGACGAGAATTGACTAAGTTGTCACGACTAATTATAGTGAAGTAACCCGTTATAAATAAGACTAGGGACATTCAACAAACGTGTTCATAAATTGGACAAAGACCTTTTCAACCGCCTTTTATTTAGCTTGGTTTCGTGAGGATTGGTGTGTCTTTTTTTATCATATGGAAACTGACATGGATGGCTACATCACCTAATGCACTAGTTCTTCTGGTACCAGTGATGTCAGTCTAAACACCTGGGTGAGTTATGTAGGTGGTGCCATGTCAGCACTTACCTCAATTCTGATCTTCTTTTGAAATTTTGGACACAGCCACCCATGCTAGTTGTCTATAAAGAAAAAGATTAAATTATTTATTGGAACAGTTTTCATTATATTATGAAAAATCTATTAAAAATACATTCCACAAGCGATGTTATCTTTCATTTATACCTTCGGTGAGGTATAAATCTTTATACCTTAGATTTTATATCTAAGGTGATAATAAAAATATGAATATTATATTAAATATTAATATTAATTTATTTTTTGTCGGAACCGTTACCCTACACGGATCTAAGCTGTGGAGCTCTTTTCTCGAAATCCGCTCAGGCGCTTCTCAGGAGAAATTACAAGTTAGACTGACGATTTTCGTGTGAATACATTCGAATTCTTGAAATCCGCGGAACGCACTCAGGAAATTCCCTCTTTTCCTTCTCAGGCTCTTCTCCGGCGAAATGGTCTAATAATTTCATCGGCAGTTTTGCGTGCAGAATATGGATGATGTTTAAAAACTAGCATGCAACTGAAATATTCCTTCAACTGGGAATTCAGTTGACTTCAAGCCTGGTCGTGCCTGATGTTGATCGACATTACTTGATGGATCGTTTTGAGGAGGACTACGTCGACTTGGCCGACTTGATCGGTCCATCATGGCAAAATACCACAGCGACATATTTAAAATATTTTTTTTTCATACGCATAACAAAGCATATGTTACACCTAGTAACCCAAGTACCCAACAGAACCGATGAACATCAGGCGACATCGTCTGGGAGATATTAGTGCCACCTGTCAAAAGTCTTTCCAGAATTAGTACGCATTCTGATTGAAGTAACGACGTAATACTTGGCAAGACGTCAAACTCATATAACAGCCTAATACGTTTATCGCCAGTATTGAATGCTGACTACGGACGATGTTCGAGAACTGGCATGCAACTGGAAATATTCAACTAATAATTTTAAACTTATTTCAAGAATAGACCTCTGAGTACAGTCGCGAGCGGTTTCCCCGCGCGAACTCATTCCCATCATCAAATTTCTATGGAAATTCATTTTCTTTTTGAAAGTTTTTTGGTTTTATAATTTGAATATCATTGCACGAGGTTAACCTCCCACATTCTATCTTTAGTTTCTAGCGACTTACTAAAGAAAAAAGGAAAAGGGAAGGAAAAGCGAGTACACATATTGTGATCGTTGATTTTCACTGACTTGCGGTCACCTTGCGGTCTATGAGTGTGTTCTAGGATACGCCGAATATGCGGCTAACCTGTAGAACCGATTTCGTACGAAATTTACACATGTATTTCACCTAAATAGGTGAAATACATTCTCCAGATGCCATTTTTTAGTTGCGGAACCCGCACAGCCCAGTTGTTTTAACGTGTATGTAACGTCTACGACAACAAAGATAATTTAGGGCGTACGGCACAGTCAAATTTACGACGCTCCCAAAACCGCCTTGATGGATCCCTGGGAAATATTACCAGAATAGTACGAAATAGTACCGTTCTATAGCTCAGATCATCTTCTTTATAACGATAAGTTATTTGCTTTTCGGATTGGCTTTGGCGCCGGCTGCAGCTCGAAATATGAATTTTTGAAATGTTTAACCACTACTTTTAAAATTCAAAATTCCAGGTTTTGCATTTATTCGAGGAGGGCGGCGGCGGCGGCGGCGCGGCGCGGCGCGGCGGGGTGGTTTGCTATTTTGTTTTTAATAATTCTGTAATTTTTAATGTTTTTTTGCTGTTACGTCGTGCTATTGTTTTGGTTTTATAAATGTATTTTGTCTTGTTCAATTCTTCTTATTCTTATGTCAACTAAATTTCTTGTTCTTTTGCGTTATACATATTATAGTTATTAGATCTTCATTGAAATATTTCTTTAGATATATATACCCTGTGGGGCCGGTACTGTACCGTTCGGAGCCGGTACTTAAAAGAATGACCCCACTGCATCTCTTCCCATCCATGTCGTAAAAGGCGACTAAGGGATAAAGACAAGATGCCGTGCTAAAAGGGCGACAGGCTCGCCACCTCTCACCTTGACACGGTACTTCTACCCATTCATGCAGTAGGTGGGTCTTCGTGCCTTACGTGCTGCTTGATAACTTGTCCGAATAACTTGCGAAATGTGGTGATCGATGTTGTACTGTAATTTACCGGAGTTCTTGCAACACAACACCGATTGCTTTGCTTACCCCGATTGTCGGGATTCAGTGTGAGTGAATGTATGTATGTATGTATGTATATGTATGTATAATTAAATTAATTCTGCAGAATCGATTCACGAGATACATTCACTTGAAGCATAATAAGTAGAATGACTGTCCTAGTAACCGTTTGAGTATAGCCCTCAATACACTTTTCAAAGTTAATTTATCTGGTATATCGATTCTGCAACGTTACGTCATATCATAATGTAATACATAATTGTAAATAAACAAAACTCATTAATCTTAAAAAATAAAATAACTGTTTTTAGAGTAAATAGTAATAGTTTATCGTAACGCCATGACTGGTGAATTAGAAAATTTACATAAATTTAAAAAATAATAATTACACTGGAAGTACTGTTTTAAAGAAATATGCATAAAAAAGTCGAAGATAGAAAAGAAACAGACATTCCAATTACACGTTGTATACGTAAACACACTTACAAATAATCAATGAAGCTGGGTTCTTTAAAAACCTGGTAAACAGAGCAAACAAAGCATTATTGTGCAGCGAAATTGAACTAAAAATCACAATACAATATCGATCATGCTGCAAAGCAAAGTCGGTCATACTTATGTAAATGGAAAACAAAAGTGCCTATGCTTTCTATGATAAGAAAGTAAACCACAAAAATGCTAGCAGAATGTTCTTAGACATTAGATATAATAATGAATTATGATAAATTTATTACAATTATCCGTCATCGTGTCTCAGGCGCTGACAGATGTTTTGACAGCTTCGGTATTAATTGTGACATTAGGCGGTCCGTCGTTAGAATATCGCCCAGAAAGCTCTTCCGCTTCCACGTCATTAATAAAATGAGAAATGAACGAAATATTTATCAATGGCATAATCGATACAGAAACAATTATAATGACATCCATCAAAATTGTAAAGTATGTCCCTGGTTTCTGAACGCACATAAACTGGTAAAGCCAAATCAAATCCTACATTTTTAAGAATAAGGTTGAAATTTCTGCGTTTGATACCACAACCTTAACCGGTCGAGTTTTAGACTCAAAGAGGTCGTGTGAAAGGGTCATTTTTGGATCACTCGGGAGGAAAGATTGAATCGTGGCTAAAGAACTGTTGGATATTGAATAACATTTAAACTCTTATCTCTGTTCTGTCACACAGCGAGAACGTCAAAGCTGAAGTAAGGAATCGTGTATAATTAATAGTCGATGATACGCGTGGCCGTAAACAAAGGCGATGATAAATTACTTCTGTTTTGATATTACGAGAATCAAAGTGGCGATTGTCGGGCGGTGAAAAATTATACGAACTACGATGTATGGACAAATAGGTGTTGTAGCTTTAACATCTGATTTGAGTAGTTATAAAGTAAAAGGTAAAACATTGTTGGAAGGTTACACATTCAAGACAGTCTACATTAAATACGAACATCAAAATGTACCTAGGTATCTACTGGAAGGGTTTTCTTATGTATAATATCAGTTTGCTTATAGAAAAAAAAACTACCAAGTTCGAGTCGGACTTGCAAAACGAAGGGTTCCATAACGGAGGCGGCCACAGTAATACACACTTTGGGAAAACTAGACATTTACCATTCTTAAGATCGATCAAAAAACGCCGAAAGCAAGACGTTTCTTGTATGGAGACGCCCATTAATTTTCAACTTTAATTTTTTTCATTTGTTGTTATAGCGGCCATAGCAGTACACACTCTATGAAAATTTCAAGTGCCTACCCATTATATATGGTTCAAAAGACACATTCCAGTGACAGACAAACGGACGAACAGACAGCGGAGGCTTAGTAATAGGGTCACATTGGCATTATTTGCGTACGGAACCCTAACAAACAACCTGTCATATTTTTCATTTCATATTGAGTCGCTCTACTCTAACTCACGGCTTACTAAATTTGATTTTATATCAAAATTGCTGTAATGAGATGTATCTACTATGCACCTATTCAGTTAGGTAGATTTTTATGCCTACACGTAGGTAGGTAGGTATTCATATCTGATCGGAACCACGTTGGCTTTCTGCCTACGCATAAAACCAAAATGTGCAGAAAAAATCAAATTAAAATCAGGTTTGATAAGATCTTACAAATTATTAAAATTTATGACTATATTATATACGCAGACTCGCGTTTCAACAGAACCAGTCTCCGCTCTGTTTATAATTATTTATGGGATCCGTAAATAATTATAGTTTACTGATATTCGGGTCACTTCTCCCTGGAGCTATGAATTCACCATGACTGACAAAAATTTGTTATGGAGGAATTACCTATGTGTAGCTTTGTATTAGCAATTATACTAATAAGTCGGAGAAAAAGTATTTTCGCATAGCATGTAAACTTTTAATTAAATTTCTTTGGCTGTACTATTTGTATCTGGCTGGTTTTGTAGACAATTAAAAGTTTACATTTTCAAAAAAGGAACAATTTAGTAAAATGTTCTTTCTCGCTATTTTTAATTTGTTTTTCTTTTTGTCAAAATGAGTGAATCTAATGAAGAAATTTGATACATTTTAAAATTTTATTTAAAAAAAGGAAAAAATGCATCACATGCCACGAAAAAAAATTGTGACGTTTATGGACATAATGCCGTGTCAGTAAGAGTAGCACAAAGTTGGTTTAAGCGTTTTCAAACAGGGAAAGTTGATGTCAAAGGTGCATCTCGCTCTGGTCGCCCTGTTACGGTTAAAATGGACGCCATTTTTAAGTGGAGGAACCTCGGCATATAAGTAGTTACGACGTAGCTGAAGAACTGGAAATTGACCGCAAAATAGTTATGACCCATTTGAAAAAAGCTGGATACACAAAAAAGCTCGATATTTGGGTGCCCACGAGCTCACAGAAATAAACCTAATGAACCGTGTACTCATTTGCGATTCTTTATTGAGACGTAATGAAACCGAACCGTTTTTGAAGAGATTCATAACTGTTTATGAAAAGTAGATCACTGAAAAAAGATCGTGGTGAAAGGCTGGTCAGGCTTCACAGACTGTGGCAAAGCCCGGGTTAACTCGCAATAAGGTGACGCTGGATATCGGGTGGGATTGGAAGGGCATTGTTCTTAATAATCTTTTACCGCCGCGCAGAACCATCGATTCGGATCTCTACTGCAAATAACAGATGAGATTAAAGCAAGAAGTCGAGAGAAAGCGTCCGGAATTGATCAATAGAAAAGGTGCGGTTTTTCATCACAATAACGCTAGACCACACATATTTACCCACTCAGCATAAATTAAGAGAGTTTGGCGGGGAGGTGTTTGATCTTCATATTTCCAACTGTTTCGGTCTCTTCAGAATTCTTTAGGCATTGTCATTCATTTCATATAAAATGCGTCGAATTGTATCCATGCATACCTACCATCACGCCTCTTCCGCGGAGGGGTAGGCAGAAACTATTGAGTGTCATTTGACACGTTACTGACTTACATCTTTACTTTATCCACCATTATACATAGTTTCATTCATGCATGCACCCAGGTTACGGGTGCTGAAAACTTTCCCCCTTTCGTGAAAGGTTACCTATTTGGTCACAGTATGTTAGCCTAGAGAAGCCCCGTTCAACATTCTCTTCATATATTTGTTTGGTCATTTTCTCACCATCGTATCCAAACATAATAAATGAATTAAGGAATATTAATAAAGCAAACAATTTAATAATACGCAATGCCATAACTAACTAAAACTAATAAACGAATTAAAAAACTTGAAAAAATATATAGGTACATGTCTCAATTAAAAAAATTTTAAAATGTCACCTGGCGCTCCACTTTCCCCTTAAAATGTGGTCGGACGGAAACCACAAATGTTTTAAGTTTACGAACTGTTAAAAGACCAACACGTTATTGTCCAAATTAACACAAAATAAAAATTAAAGGAACGCTCATAAAAAATGAACATCTACCCGAGGAGACGATAAACTTTAAAAAAGGCCCACGTCAAAACATTTGATTGTATTAATATTTATAGGCTGCAAGCGCGGGGCTGCGCTTGCGCATCGAAATAAAAAAAATGGTTATCAGACCGTTTAACTTTTAAGGAAACCGCGAATCTTTTGTACGAGAAATTTATGATATGAAAACAATTGTTGTATTGCCATTATATGTCATTTCACAGAAATAACGACATCTCAATTGTTTTTTGTGGATTTATTCGGTAGTATTAAGACATCGAATCGACAAGAATTTAGATTTCGCTGGTTTGAACTCATTCCATGGGAACTGACATGACATTATTACGATAACGGTTCCTTTTTACTACACACTTACATGATTTTTTAGCGGAGAAATTGTTGATATTTTTTCAACAATTTTTAATATACCTAGTACCGAATTCAAGATCAACAGCATTATGAATGATATTAATGGGCATTATCTAAAACACAAATATATTTAAACTTTTAATTCGGTTGTGCTAGACACACAACATATTTGAGCAAATTTAGTTAAAATTATTTTTTTTATAGTTCCTGTAAAGTCGTATTCCCAAATTTTCCTATATTAACTTTTTTATGGTAATGGATAACCAACCTAATACATAAGACATAACCATGCTTTTTATCTAATAGCAAAGTAAGTAGGTACCATTTAATATTTCGAAATGGTCCTCCGTATTTAAGGATCTAGGTTATGTTTGAAATGTAAACGAGTACGTCTATGCCGAAGTTAATTTCTCATCCAGATACTTACGACTTTATGCGCCGTGAATAAAATACATTCCACTCGTTACGACGCGCTACATTTCGATACGTCTTAAGCAAAAAGACGTTCAAGTTTAAAAAGGACTTAAGCGACACTTTTCGCCATTTTTCAAAGAATTCTGGCAGGCTGCAAACATTTTTCGATGTTTCATTTTCATAACAAAATCAGGTTTTTTTTGTTCACTGCCTCCCAGTCCATTACGTTAAATTAGGTTGACTTCTTTCAAAGATACTGCCTCTTAAAATTTTGGTTTGTCATGGTATAGCTCGTACATAATTGCGGGCTCGATACCCTCGCCCAATAATTGCATTCGCTTGCGTATTAAGGTTCATTATTTTGGCTTACTATTATAGGATTCACTTAAAAAATTGCGTGCTCGCTTTATTCGCCCAATTATATCATTAAGTATTTTACATTAGTTTGTTGTGTATGAAATTTCTTTAGTTTCTCTCGATAAACCTCGTGAAAAATTGTGGACTGGCTACGCTCGCCCAACATTAACATTAGCTGGCCACCCATTAAAATTTAATTATTTTGGTTTAATTTATATCGTACCTAAGGTTACTTATTAAAAATTTTCAGAATCACTTCGCTCGCTCATATATTCATACAATTAAGTTACAATATATGGTTGTATTATATGTATACATACTCTATCGCATTACCTAATTTTATAAGATATTTTTTTAAATACTTCGTGATCGCATTATTAGCCAAGTTTTTATACGATTATGTTATTTTAGTATGTTTTCTTTCAAAAATACTGCGCCAATGAATATTTTGGTATCACTCGATAAACCCCGTAAAAAATTACAAAATATACACTTCAAATAAACCAACTCCTCAACTGTCCGGGGGCCTCATTTAGTGTTGCCGCCTCAGGTCTCCTACGGGCTTAGACCGCCACTTCTCTGAGAGTGTTGCTAGTTATTCACAAGACGGGCTGTGGGGAGAGCATTGGTCGGTGTTTCTTCGATCGATAAAATCCGAAACAAAGATATACAACATAGAACCAAATTTATGAAAATTGCACTGGAAATTACCCAGTTAAAGTGGCAGTGGTCTGGTCACATATGTCGCAGATGTGATAATCGTTGGAATAAAATATTACACTAATGGAGACCACGCTTAATACGTTTGATTACACCCGTCTATAATACGGCCATAGGGCCAGTTTAGGCGGATGCGCATACATAAAATTTTATACGGCTATGAAGATTGAGACTTAGGTACTTACCTACTTATTGTTTAACATTAAATACCTATTTAATAATGTATTAATTTAAGTTTACATATCTGACATAAAATATGTTGTATATTATTGTATATTAGAATAAGTAAGTACCTTCTACATTTGTAAAATTTGTAAAACTGTTTAATAAACATTTTTGATATGATTTGTTTTGAAAAGGATTGAGAAAGGAATGATTCGGTGGTTCGGTCATGTTTGAAGAATGGATGATAGAAGACTAACGAGAGAATTTTTTATAGCGAATGTGAGTGGAAGAGTCGGAAAGGGTCGCCCTAGACTCACGTACCTAGAACAGATCGAGCAGGTTCTCAAAAACTGGCAAGTGCACAGTATCCGTAACCAACGAGCAAGTGTGAAGAATATTATGAGAGTGCAAGAAGCGTCAGAGGTGTGTCAGGATCGTGGAACGTGGAGATCCGTTGTCTCTACCTACCCCACTGGGAAACAGGCATGACGCTGTGTAGGTGACCCACATATAATCAGAGGTCGAAATAGGTATGACTAAAATAAAATCTTCATTCGTGTGAGTGATAAAACGTATTTTTTTAGATTTGTTGAAGAAACCAGACTCATGTTCAACAGTGTTGCGTTTACGCAATTTATTGCAAGTTGTATCATCATGTGCTTCACGGCATTCAAGCTCACTGTTGTAAGCAGACATTTATTTATTTAAGTATACACGTTTAGTTATAATTAAATACACAGGATGTTAATGAGTGCACCCAGATCTACGTGCCTATGGGTATTTTTTTTTTATAGAAACTGACACGGATGCCTACATCACTTATTGCACCAGTTCTTCTGGTACCAGTGATGTCAGCCTAAACACCTTGGTAGTTATGAAGGCGGTGCAATGTCAGCACTTCCCTCAATTCCAGCCGCCCGCACTGAACTGGACGGAAAACACGAACTATGTTTCTTAGCCGCTTCGACCGACCTTCATTCAGTGCGGTGGTACCAACCCGGGCGGGGTTAACCCTACCACCATTTAAGCAGAGGAAAGGGAAGTGCTGACATGGCTCCTACCTACATAAATCACCAAGGTGTTTAGGCTGACATTACTGGTACCAGAAAAAACTGGTGCATTAGGTGATGTAGCCTTCTGTGTCAGTCTCCATAAAAAAAAAATATTTCCTACAAAATAATTGATTAATTTACATATAACTACGAAACTTACAGCAGGCCAATAGATGGCTCCACCAGTTCGATTATATTGCGCAGTTATAGAGTGAAAAAATGTAATATTTAGAATGTGTTGTTTTGAATGAATATTTGTTTTCCTGAAAATTAGACCCTGCCAAATTTGTTTCCAGACCCAAAAAACCCTAATCCGTGAATTTCTCATCAAATTGGTTAAAGCCTTTTCCGGGAAATAAATGACAAAAACAATCTAGTTTATAAAAATTATTGGTTATGCAGCTTATCTTTATGTATGCAATCTTAGCGTGGCAGGTTTATTCTTCAATGTGATTAATTAAATATTTATGTTTTTCTTGTTTTTGTAAGGCGTCAAGTTTTGGGGAATTTATTGGAATATTTCTGTACATGATATGCATGCTCATCGAACTCTATGTCATGTGCTACTTCGGAAACGAACTCATTATAAAGGTGCGTAACATAAATTTGGATTTTGTCTTTATACATTCGTACATTCACACCGGTTACGGGTGCACTTGGCCTTTCCCTAAATTACCTATTTGATCATGGTATGTTCGCATAGGGTGGCCCCTGGTACACATTTATTTTCTGTAAAATGATTTCTATTTATTTCATATTATATATATTTTTTTTATATATAGATACACATTTTTCTTCTTTTTTTATTATTCGAATTTATTATTAATGTATAAATATCCGATACATCCACTCTAACATTAACTTCTTGCTGTATGCCTACATTCATTACCACATCAAAAAGGTTTGTCTTCAAAGAATTCTTTAGCGGCATTTGACCCGCCTTTTTTGTAAACTATTTATGGTATACAAAATAAAGAATACATACATACATACTTGTTAGAGATACGTCAGTGAAAATCCCATGCGAATTGGTTGAGTCATTCTCCAGTTATAAGCGAACATAAATTCCTATCATTTGAACAGCGCATAGTTACAAACCTAAATTACATAAGTAGTTACAGATTTTCTTTGCTTAGTAAGCGAAATTAGATTTTCCTAATTTTTCGGAACATTTTCACCGGTATATTCTTTACATTAAAGAAACTAAGCAGACAAAAATATTTTAACAGTTTTTATCAGTCTTTCTTAAATATCTCCAAAACCGCTTTACTTATCTCGATGCGGTTTTCACATTATTATTCAGTAAACAGTGACATGGACTTTTCGCAACAGCACCACCATGTCCAAGTGTGACCATGATGAACCGAGGTTCGCTTTTGAGAGGCACGCGGGCGGGGCCGCGAGCACAGCTATACATTTTGCCAAATTCCGAATATGCAGTATCCGCTTCGGTAATCCCCGTAAGTGTTACTGATTCTTCAAAATATATTACTTATATTTATTAGTTATTTATTATCATTAGGCGATGGTGGTGTTAGTTTGTGAGCCGGAATAAGTTCCGGTAATAACTTTTGTTAGCTTGTCCCCGCCTGTAATGCCTTTTCCAACATTCAAATTATATATTTATATAAAGTATTCATTTTATTATTTGTTTTAGAAGTGTCCAACAAATAAACATTGCAAATGCATAATTATTTGCTCTTACAAATTTCAGTAGATTATATAGCTTGTTTTTCACTTTTTAGTAGATATTTTTTTACGCAGTCAGGTTTTTTGTTTTTTTTTTAATAATTTATTCTACTTTCATGTCGCTTCTACCACACTCAAGATACAAAGCCATACAGAAGTGTGTGTAGGAGCCAGATATTATGAATAGCCATTCGTGCAATGTTGGGTCTATTAGGTTATTTTTCAGTATATTATTCAAGGCCCCATTCACGTTTATTGCCTTTGATCACGTTTGTCATTATATCGTACGTTTCGTCCATGAACGCATACGTTCATGCTTCCGTCCCTCTTGAAACACTTCCCAGGTATACAAACTTATTCACTTATAAATGTAAACTCTTCAAGGGCATAAATAATATATGAATGAATGAATGTATTCTTTATTGTACACCATATTACAGGGTTACAAATAGACGAGTTTAATGCCTCTTGGGCATTCCTCTAAAACTAACCTTTAGGATATAGGAGTGCGCATGTAGGCGTACTAAGATTTTTTTTGATAAATTTTGATATAGAATAGATTACACAGAATAAATAAGAAAACATACATAAATAAAAATATAATATTACATACACACAGGCATTACTACTATTAAATAAATTTAGACATACATACTTATTCCAGTTATATATTAATACATATAAATATAATCTAATTCTACATAAATTTATGCAACTATATTATGAGACAATCTGTGGTATAAAAGGTAAGTCAATATTTATAATAATGGACAAAGAAAAATATACAACTTTAAGAGAGAGCAGCTACTTTTGTGGTGGCAAATGTTATTTACTTAAAGATTTCTTAAAGATGTTTATAGATGGAGAAGTTCGTGTATCAATAGGAAGATTGTTCCACATTCTAGCACTGCGGACGGTACGTAAATGAGTGAGTGTAATAAGAGCTTGAGTGAACTGGAAGTGCCAATAGGATATTGACGACGGATCTCAGGCTGAGACCATGAGAACAGAGATACGTAAACCGTTCACTCAGGTAATTAGGTGCAGCAGGGTCGTTCAGTGTGCTGAAGAGAAGAGAGAAAACGTGAGTATTCCTGCGCTGCCGAATGTCGAGCCACTGGAGACGAGCACGATACTCAGAAATGTGGTCAAACTTGCGTAAACCACAGATGTATCGGATACACAAGGCGATCCAACTTATTAAGGAGATTTTCATTAAGGTCAAGATAGCAGACATCGACATAGTCAAGTATTGGGAGAATGAGAGATTGGGGCAAGCGTAGTTTTTGTGCCAGTGGATATGAAGTTTTTCAGCCGCTGGTGCGTGTGGATTCTGCCAAAGACTTTACGACTTACCTTTTTGACCTGTGGGATCCATGTGAGAGGTTCGTCGATGAACGAGCCTAGATTTTTTACTTGGTCACAATACGGTATAATAACTACATCAAGTATCACAGGTGGTAAGGCGTCTATTTTTAGTTTTGCTAGCTGTTTGGGAGAACCAATTAGGATTACCTGTGTTTTTGAAGGGTTTATAAGTAAACCATGTTGTTTTGCTCAGCCTAGCACTGTGTATAAGTCCGCGTCTGTAGCAGCAATACCTGAATGTAGATTCTCAATTTCAAAATGACGATAGAGCTGCAAGTCGTCGGCGTGTAGATCGTAAAAGCACTGAAGTGAAACAACAATATTGTTGATGAAAATAGAGAAAAGCAGAGGTGAAAGCACACCGCCTTGTGTTACGCCAGCAGCAATGTCACACCATTGAGAGCTGACACTATCAACTCGGACACACTGCCGACGGCAGGCAAACCAATCAAGCACTCACTGTGAGATATTCAGAGAACGCAAAGAAGTAAGGAGTATGTCGAAATCCACCGTATTGAAAGCGCTACTGAAGTCTAGTAATATTAATACGGAAACTTGCCGGCTTTCCAATGCATGGCGTAAATAATCGGTTATTTTGATTAAGGCTGAGCTATTGCTAATCGATGGTTGAAAACGCGACTGACATTGATTCACCAGCGTAGTTGGCTCAGTGGCAGCGGTATTCTGTATTCGATAACCGCAGTTAAAAGCACTATGCCGAGCGCGGTCAGGCCTTGGATGGGTGACCGCTTGACCGTTGACGCTGGTCGTGGTTCGGGAGTTAAACTGGACGTCCCTTCCCTCTCCTTACATGGTGGTAGGGTAAAACCTGCCCGGGTTGGTACGACCGCACTGAATGAAAGTCGGTCGAAGCGGCTATGAAAGATAGTTCGTGTTTTCCGTCCAGTTCAGTGTAGCCGGCTGGAAGTTAAGGAAGTGCTGACATGGCACCACCGACATAACCCACCAAGGTGTTTAGGCTGACATCACTGGTACCATAAGAACTGGTGCATTAGGTAATGTAGCCATCCGTGTCAGTGTCCATAAAAATAAAAATAAATATTAAGGAGATTGTTGTTGGATAGGAATTTGGTAAGTTGTGCATGTTCGAGTATTTTTTATTACTTTTGAGTATTTTTGTAAGTTGTGCACCACCCGTTTGAGTATTTTTGATAAGAAAGGGAAAATAGATAGGGGCGGTAGTCTTTGAATTGGGTTGGTTCCATTAAGCTCCATCCCTCCATCTCCATCAATAACGCGATTTCTCTCTCGATTTCCAAAAAATAAACATATGTTGTATAAAATATTCACTCGTACCTAACATTTTTTGGCAGAGAAATAACGTTGGTACAGACTCGTACACGCATTTGATCGTGGATTTCTTACCTGAAACAGAGAAAAAAAAACACACTCTTAATTATATCTTCGATATAATATTATATAATATAATATTTTCTATGTGGTATGTGGTCACTGATGATACAAGTACAGTGGTGATAGTCCTTTACACCCTTATGAAAAAAGCTGCCAAGTGCGTGTCGGGCCACGCGTAATTGTCCGTCACAATATCCGTAATTAGTCTAAAGCCTGATTAGCTGTGATAGTTTTCCTTTTTACTATGTTGTATGTATATACTACTACCAGGAATTTTTCCACATATCCAAAGTAAATAGTTTCCAAAGTAAAGTATCCAAAGTAATAGCAAAGTAAATAGTGTCAGCCTTAATAGCTCAGTGGTGCAGAGAGTCAACTGTCGCTATTGCTTGTTAAGCAACGCTGGGTGCGGTCAGT
>WYDE02000032.1:202553-219720 GCA_009867175.2 Adela reaumurella | reverse complement strand
AAACACCTTGGTGACTTATGTAGGTAGGTACCATATCAGCGCTTCCCTCAATTGCAGCCGGCTACACTGAACTGGACCGAAAACACGAACTATGTTTCATAGTCTCTTCGACCGAGCTAGAGCCTCCTTTCCTCCTATCCCTTGTCTGAGGTCTTCCGGGTGCGCTGGGAGGCCCACCTGCTCCCACTCCATCCACAAAACAATACCGCAGATATGAAGTATTCACAGCTAGTTATCGTACGTAGGTAGGCACTACGTCGGTTCCTCTGGCCGCCACACCGCCGCCGTCGCACAAAAGAGAATCGTTTCTCTGGACTTGTATCAGATTTCCCTGGAGGCTGGAAGCGGCGGTGCGGGGTGAAGGGAAGAGGCTAACTACAGGCAGAACTTATCGTTATCTCCTGATCTAACCCCTCCAGCGTTTGTCGGTCTTCGTATTGAATAATAAATCTGAGAACCGTTAACTTAGTAGGCATGTAACTGAGAAGAGTCGCGTTACTAAAACAACGTTTTTAAAGCATTAAAGTTATGATAGGATCCGATAGAATCCTGATAGAAAATTCAAGAGTTTATTAACGAAAAAGAAATACAATGCGATTAAAAACAAGAATAGGACGGTACCTACTAGCGTCATTTTGTGACGCTGAACTGTCAAACTAGTCAAACTTCACGTCAGTCATACTTGAGTACGGTGTGGAAAAAAATTCACAAAATCAAACATTCAGGAACAACAGAAAGAGAATAATTCGTTTTAACTAAATATTTATTGTAAGAACAATTCTAGTGCTTCAAAGTTGTTGATTCTAAGTGTGGAAGTGTCAAAAGTTCCGTTTTTAAAGAACTATCAAGAGAACTCATTGTTTTAGCTGAAAGTTATTTGAAAAAGTGAAAAAAAATCATATTCAGGTATGTCTTGGTCATTAAGAACAACAAAAGGTGAAGTGTAAACCCTTGGGGACGCGCATACCATACTTTTCTGCGCGGATTCGAGTGAAGTTAGTCAACAGATAATCCTATTGTTACAGTAATCGAATAGTACATACTATAATTCTATTACGTATATCACTCTTGCGTATCACAACGTGTGATCTTGTAACAAGCGTAAAATCAATCGGAGAGACAATTATGGACAAACTTATTACGAGTATGTGTATAAATGAACATTTAGATTGCTATTTTGCTGCCTGAAAAATAGATAAAAATAAAATAAAATGAAGATCGGTAACTTTGACTCATTCAGCACTTATATTATAAACATCGAGAAAAAACGACAGTGATCTAAGATATCGGGGTAAGGATCCTTCGGGATTGAGCTGCCAAATACCGGCTTGGTGCCCTAGACTCGATACAGCGCCGTGCCTTGTGGCTAGTTAATGACCCAAATATCTCCGCTCACCTCGAGCCTCTGCAAATTCGTTAGGACATAGGAGCTCTGAGCGTGTTTTATCGACTGTACCATGGAGAGTGTTCTGAGGAGCTGCACGATGCGATTCCACCATCCCCGTTCCACCAACGCACCACACGCCTCGCTCAGGGATTGCACACACTGTTACCATTCCCAAAATGAGGAAACACCGCTCTGCCAAGTCGTTCGTTTACAGAGTGGGCAAACAGTGCACTTCCTGCCGAGGTTTTCCCGCAGCGCTACATTCTTGGGACCTTAGTGTTAAGGTGCACCTGTCCGGCCGGCATGCCACTCCAGGACCCATGTAAGTCGGAGTACCTATGGGCGTCGTCGGCCGCTCTGCGTGGCTGACGTGCGCAATATGCCGCGCTTAACATAAAAAAAAAACTTGATTCAGACCACATCATGCATTACTTTATGGAGATGGCGATCCTTGAGGAGTAAAATTACTTCTATTATTTTCCTACGGCCTTCTCATTGTACAGCAAACCGCGCCAGGGCTATTTACATATTTTTTTCATAAATTTGTTTTGACCTCCAACAACGGTTAGTTTTAATGAAGACATTCAAAACTCAGATGCCTTAAAGTGATCTATGCGCCGTGAAATGTTCAAAAAACTAAAAATCCGTCATGCCGCATCGAAAAAGTCCACAGCACAAATTAATTTATATTATTTTATTTACAAAACACGCTTCCATTATTACTATTTCATGTACTAGTTTCTCGAATAAATTAAAATTGTCATTCGTTTCTTTTATGCCTACCCTCATTTCGTATTCATCATTGTACATTTTGTAAGCACAAAGGCATATCGGTGTTGTGCTCGAACGGGAATACCAATTTCTGTTACATACGAAAAACCTGTTTACCGACAATGTGCGCTAAGTATACAAATCGCTCATACATTTTCTTTAGTACATTTCTAAACTGATCTAGCACCTTACACGCTTTGATTATAAAGCACAGAATTGCTTGCGATATATCGTACCTCAGCGTCAATTACGGTCATATTGAATGAAATATGAGTTAAGTGAGGGATACCAAAGGGCATAATGGGGTAGTTGCGAAATATGAACTTTGAAATATGGATACAGACGAGGCACCCTTTTTAATTTGTTGGAAGACATGAGCCGTGTCGAAACGTACTATGATGATTCCTATGTTGCGTGCGCTCCATGGTCAGGGGTCTACACATGGACAAATAATGCTTAAACACGTCATTCAGTTAGAATGGAGTAATATGAGCATATTAGTAATCTATGTTAATATGTACTTACTAACATAGATTTCTAATATAATACTAGTATGCATAAGAGGTTTTGTTCTTTCTTTCTTCTTTTTTTGCAGCCATTTTCTCCCCACTGCTAGGGACAGGCTTCTCTCATTTTGCATGATATGAGAGGATTTTAGTCATACACTTCTTGGGAGTGAATTTCCTAGTGATGTTTTCCTTCACCAGAGTGTTAGCGGCCATTTAGCACAAATTCTAAAGTAATAAATATTATGCTCCCAGTGGGTATCGAACCCGCAACTCCCGCTTGAGAGGCGTGCTCTTGCCAGCTCAGCCAGTCAGACATGTGCTATCTACTACCTTTAAATTATTTTATACTGGCAGCTACCATGCGGGAACAAATTTGATCACTGCTTCGACTACGAAGAAATACAGCGATGGTATCTAGCCTGTATACACCCACAATTGTTACATAATACCTACGTCATTGAAAACCCCATGTGAATTGTTTTATTCGTTCTGCAGATATAGCGAACATCAACTCCCGAAGATGCATAGTGACTTATTTACTTAAAGATTTTCTGTTCTATCTATTAGGAGTTTTAATAATATTAAGGGATTGGATTAACAATTCTAAAAATCGTGTAAGTTATAGCATACGTATTTCCGTTGGAGGAATACGTTCAGTTTGCACTCCGTCAAGTATAGGGTTTCGTAATTTCATCGATTTTTTTTTAATCCCTTATAATAATCCTCACTTCCGCCCAAGGTTCGTTTGTGTATGAGGCGGCCGCGGCACGATGGCGCCCCTTCGCCGGCCCGCGCCGCGCGCCGCCAAGTCGACCGACTACACCTATCCTCCACCTTCGTTCGTGCGGGCACACCGCCGGCAGCGACCAATACCAAGATTACTATTCCAAATTAGATACACCCGAATATAATAACATAATTGCTCTAATAACAGCCCACGAGGCCTCACTCGCCGTGCCTCAGAATTCACTTTCCAAATTGGTTTGTTTTTTTTTTTCTTCGGGGCTGTCTAAAACTATTATGATTTATTATCGAATTTTCGTCCAAGCAAATTACAGGGTTCACTTGTACAGCTGTTGGGGAAAACGAAGCTCTCTTTTCGACCTTCGCAGGTCGCCTTGGCCTAGAAAGGGACGGCTAGTAAATTCACACGAGCGTGTTGTTTTAGGCTAAATTTTACATCAGTCAGGAGGATTTATGGCACGTTTCCCATTAACTTGTCCTACGTTATAATTTGTAAGAATAAAAATGTAAGGCAGTGCTGCTGATTTCTTATATTTATATGAAGAAGCGATTTTTTTTTCATTTGGAATCCTTTCGATCGCCTTTTTCGCATTGCGGCCATCTATTCTGGGCCAGTATTACTCTCACTGTCACGTGGCCGTGAGGGGAGAGCAACCTGCTCACTCACACTCGCCGTCAAGTCTATGGGTGCGTTAGGAAAGGATTGATACACTGGGCAATGATATGATTATCAAAGTGGTCGCTGTGGTGTCACTAGAGGAGCACCGTGTGCACTCACACTCGCCGAGAAGCTAATGCGTGTGAGTGGGGCACTAGAGTGGGTAAGACTAGGCACGCCCCCAACTCTAGTGCCCCACTAGCACGCATGTGAACACGGTGCTCTCCTCTCTCAGAGATACCACAGCGCCCGCTTTCATAATCATCGCTCAATGGCGTCAATGTTATCATTACCAATAATGACTCCTGTCTATAGATCCGACCGAACGCACTTATAGACTTGACGGTCAGTGTGAGAGAACAGATTGCTCCCCCCTAACGGTTATGACACAGCCAGAGTCGACGAGTTTGATAATACTAGCTCTGTATTCTGGGATATAAATTTTCTCGTTTTTCTAAGTCGAACTAGCTCCAAATTCAGTATTGTTTTAAAAAAGGTGAAAGATTAACATAAAATTCTGTGTCGATTTAGGTCTACGTTACTTCGCGTCTTACAGAAACACGTGGGTCTATATACAGCGTGTAATAGAATACACCGTGATGGGACACCGACAAACGCACATGACAGACTGACAGGGCTGCATTATACATGAGACGAGTCAGTAACTATATACCAGGCTCCGAGCTGCTAGGACTGCGGCGGGGCTTAGAAAGGCAAGAAAATATTTTATACGGTTCCTAGTGGGATTTGGTCTAAGGGGAAATTTGTAAACAGGGCTTTATAACTAGCTGTTTCCGTGGCCACGTTTGCATTTTTTTTTATAGCACTGCAATTTTTTAATATTTCCTTTTGAACTACATCCATTTCGAGATTTCTTAGTTATTGCTAGTAAGCATTTGCTGCCTATGGGAATATAAAAAAAAAAAACAAGTTTTAAAAAATGCAAGTCTTTTGGATGAAAAACTGTATGGAGGTTCAAAAGACCGTGAAATCGTTCATTCGGGTTTCCTTTTTGGGGTGGTACGGGATATGGGATGGGATATGGAAAAATAGTTTAACGCGCCAAGGGATTCCTTCGGGTCGGATAGGGTATGGGTAAGTGTAAGGGTAGAAATAGGGGGAGGGGTAGGGGTAGAGATAGGGAGAGGGTTAGGGGAAGGGTAGGGTAGGGGTAGTGGTAGGGTAGGGTAAGGGTAGATGTGTAAGGGTTGGGTTAGGGTAGTGTAATGGTAGGTTTGTGTAGGCGTAGGGGTAGGTTAGGGTAGGGGTATGGGTAGGGTAGGGTACGGTCGGGTAGGGCAGGGGTAGGGTAGGGTATGTGGAGGTATGGGGGGTGGGGGCGGGGGTAGATTAGGGTAGGGTTGAGTGCGCAAAAGCTAGAATTTATAAATTTTAATGCTTCCATGTCGCCGTTATCGTTCTATTTTAAGGTCGGATTAAATATTAATAATGTCGACGTATTAGATTGGCCGAGTGAGCGAGCCACGCCTTTCTAGCGGCCCCCCACTATTAATGTGTTCGTTCACCACTAGTGGCAAAATATTATTTATTGCCTACTTGTTACATAACAACTGCCATTCCGGTGAAGAAAAACACCGCGACGAGATCCACTCCGAAGCCATGAATGTGTCTTATATGTGTGAATGTGACTAAATCCTCTAACATGACATGTTACTAAATATTATTGTATTATTATTCAATACCTAATTATTTGTGTATTCATATACGTATATCTTAGAGTGATGAAGTTATTAACCGCTCATACTACTCTAATATCGTTTTAGAATAATACTACAATACTATAGTGTACTATACTATACTAATACTATACAAATACTGTACTAATAATACTATAGGAATAGGAGTCCTAATCTTTTTCTCAAGCAAAAGGTCTGCTACGTACACTCCTATGCATCATTTATACGGGATAGAAAAGAAAATCCCCAGTTCTAAGCTGTAATGTACAACATGTGATGCTATAATCTGAAAGCACTTCTGCACTGAGCGTGTAGGAAGGTATGTAGGAGGCAGCCCCCTCAGCGGCGGGGTTTCGAAGGGCGGCCTGGAAGTGGGGAATGGGGGGAGAGGTGAGGCGGGGAAAACCCCCGGCACGTTTTCAGGACGCGATGAGTTATAGCGCGCGCCGATATGACTTTTCAATTTGAAATCATCAACCTGGAATTAATTTAATTTTTCAACCCTATTATTTCTGATATCTGCCCGCGAGCTTTGCAATATGCGCAGTTTTAATGCACTTTAATCTTTAGTTATTTACGGACAGTAATGAGCAATGTTTTATGTTTTTTTTTTAGTTTTCAGGTTTTTCAGTGACTTTTCAAAAAATTGTATTTATTAGTATGCTGACGAAAGCGAAGAAACGCTCTAATTTCACCTGTTATTGCCAATTTCGGGAATAAACTCGCTCCGAATTAAGTTACTGGACTTGTAATAATTTAAGACGCCTGTATAAAGCCATCTGTCACGCCGGCAAGGTATTCACAACCCCATTATGAAGCTGAATGCTCATGAGAACCATCGCATCAGCATAAAAATAGCCGGAAGCGAAAATTCCCCGGCGCTCAAGTCGCACTGCATTCCATACTAAAAGCACCCGCGGCGCAATCGCTCGCGATTAAAAATAAAAAAATGTAATTTCACGTGCTATATAGGTGCATCATGCTCCGACTCCCGAAGGACTATCGCGTTGTTAAATATCCTATAACCATCCTTACTTGTTAGAGAATACGTCATTGAAAGCTCTTAAATTTGTAAATTATAATTGTAAATTAAATTGTAGTAAATTTGATTTTATATCACTCAAGCTGAATTCCGACAATCGGGGGTAAGCAGAGCAGTCGGTGTTGTGCTGCAAGAACTCTGGTAAATTACAGCACAACACCGTCCACCACATTTCACAAGTTATTCGGACAAGACATCAAGCAGCATGTAAGGCACGAAGACCCAACTACTGCATGAATGGATAGAAATACCGTGTCATGGTGAGAGGTTGCGAGCCTTACCTAACTAAATACCTACCTACCTACTTGTCGTTAGGTACGCACGTATGCAGAAGGCCCACCCACGCTTTCAAGCAGCGCCTGTGATTTATAGAGATATTGTGAAATTGTGATGCACGAATAAGGTACCATTGTTTTTATCAAAACAATTTCAATAAATTGATAATAAATGTTATAAACAATTCAATAAATTATATGTCGCGAAATAGACGACGCACAATTTAATAGATTACTTCAACCTGTGGTTCTACCGGGTAAACATCACATGTGTGAGCGAATATATTTCAACCAATGCACTCGACACGGGTAGTTTGAATGGTTAAAATCACGACGGGAACTCTTCACTCAGTCATGTGATGTTAACCCGGTAGTGAGGATCGCGATGCTCCATCATTCCTATAGCGTCGTGTGAGGCGGAGCATTTCAAAATCTAAAAGCAAACGTATAAAAATATTTTAAGCGAGAGAGTGGAGTAGGTGAACAAGATTTAGATGAACAGCGCCTCTTCATCCGGCGAGTCGTCAGAAATCTACAAATCTTTCGTTAGCCTCGCACTATAGAAACATTTATAAAGATTTTTGTCTCTAAAGTCATGTTTTTGCTGATGTCTGTCGGCGAGATAAATTTGGTAGACGGAAATAGTGGATTGGTTACACAGTGGCAACGAAATATGCTTATGTGTTTACCTAAGGGATATGTTTACATAAAGAATAATACACTAACACTGTTTATAAATAAGTATTGAAACGATGTTTATTAATTTTTTTTATCTATAAACTTATGAATGTGTGCGCTATAATCATACATTCTTCAATAAATAACATCACAGCACATTTTACATACATACATAGGTCAATAACTAGACAACACTTTAAATTTATTGCAATTTTTTTTTTAATAATTTTTTTCGAGATAATACTAAATTATTATTCACAAATTAAATAGTTTTGTGTTATACCTATGTAATTTAAAGTTTAAGGGACGAATAAAATATTATGTCATCATCATCAGCGTTTAACCGTCCAAAGCTGGACATACAACTCTCCACTTTTTTTCCAATCCTCCCGGTACTCGGCAGCAATATTATGTAGGTACAATAATTTGCTTCTAAAATAACATTTCACAAAGGGTACAATGTGAACGAAGTAGCTAATATTAGGCAATCAGTAAGGTGTCAAAGGTGGAAAACGGAAAAGGGAGTGGAAGGAGTGGGGAACGAGGGAGGGAAACGAGAGGGGAATCTCTCAGACTTCCTTGTACCCGAATAAATTCCCACATGACGGACGAAGGCAGCAGAGTGGAAAGATTGTGAATGTACGTCCCCGGCCTGCTAACAGCGATTTAAGTCAGCTGAAATGTTAACACAGTGCAGACTTGTAAGGTAATTTGTTCTTAAGAGGATCCCTATGATGGAATTACTGTTGTTTTTTATTAAATTATGCGGGAAGTAATAGAGGTCATAATCGCTTGCTTGTAGAATTAAAAGAGTTTTTATTTTTTTATAAAAAAAGTATTACGTTTTTCGACATTCTGTTCCGATTACTAACTAGAGGACTTTATTCTTCATCTTCTTGTGAACTTACTGGAAAATGGTGACATGGAGCAAGTATGACATAATCTCGTTGAAAAATTTCAAAAAAGATTATATCATGGTTCGTCCATGGGAAGGTTATTATTTACTTACATCAAAATGAAGCTATTCATGCCATCTATAGAATAGGTTTTTAACAGTTTTAAATTTCTTTATGGTTTCATCATAAATAAAAAAAAAACCTGTTTGACTTAGGCCCCTTTTCAACTGGCTGAGTCGGGTCCGTATCCATCGCCTATGAAGGTCCTAACCGTTTACACCACTGTGGTTTGGGGTCCTACCATCACACTTCGTAACTCTGAACGGCTTCGAAGCAGCACTACCTTCAGTGGAACCATAGTTTTATGTTTTAAATTATACGAAAATTAATATACACCGATAATGTACACACTGTTATGCTTAGCAGAAGGCAGACTTATTGCTAGAAGCAATCACTTACAGTCAACTGATACAGTTTAAACAAAATGGACATCAACAAAAACGAGCCGATTTAGAAATTTGGGACGTCATATTTCTTCATTTCACATATGGAAAAATTAAAAGTATACACTGGTATTATTAAATTTATTAAATTAAAAGAACTTCTAATAGTTATTGTATATATTAAGTACGTAGGTGAGCTTGACTTCAATTTATAATTTACACTTGATTACGTTATTTATAAAACTATCGCTTTCCTCGTGGATTAGCGGAAATATCTAAATTATGCATTTTTGCAAAGGGTAACTTTTTATTTCTTAACGTATTGCATAAATCGGATACCAAAGTTAAAATTTTTGGGAGATTAATTTCAGAAAAGGTCTTTTGTTTTTGTTCTAACATCCAATAATGTGAAGGTAGCAAAAACGATAAAATCAAATATACATTGCCGAAGTAATTAACTAATAAGTACTACCTACATTGGTAATTTCTAATAATTCAAATTTAAAAAAATCAAACAAATATAATGACAATAAAAAAATATTACAAAATAAAAATTTCCATCAATTTATAACTTTATTTTCTGTATTTCCTATGGCTGGGCTTACAATTTTTTTATAAAGTGATAATTTTATGATTAAAATCATTATAGTACGTAAGTGATTTTTTAAAAGTCTAGGTATGCACATAGAACAATTATGTATGTCAGTGCCTAAATACCTAACAGATAAAGATAAATTATAGATAAATATTTAAATGTAGATATAATTATTTCTTTAATTTCATCAA
Organism: Adela reaumurella; assembly: GCA_009867175.2. Taxonomy (NCBI): domain Eukaryota; kingdom Metazoa; phylum Arthropoda; class Insecta; order Lepidoptera; family Adelidae; genus Adela; species Adela reaumurella. The sequence continues at coordinate 209,834 of WYDE02000032.1, read as the reverse complement.
AATCAAGAATTAAAAGGTTGAGTGGAAGAGATTGCCTCCGGTAATAAATTCGCCTTCTGCTAAGCAGAAAAGTCTATATTTATTTATTTTCAGAATAAATTATAAAACGAGTACTGAGTATATATTATAGGTATATAAGTTGAGTACAGACCGACATTTGTTGTCAAGACGTCCATCCTGTAGAAAATAAAACGCTAACATACAAACACGACATTGAGAACATCTCAATCGGATTTTATCATTAGCAAAAACGGTTCATGTAGGACAGACAGGCTTCTCACGACAGTCCCGCCTGTATTGCCGGCGAATAAATAATACATGATACGGCTCGTTACATATTTATACAATCCTTTTATTTCATTTTACAAATTAAGTTAAATTATAAGATGTGAAGGCGAGCTCTTTGATGGCGAACCAGTTGTTATTGTCGAGACGGAATAACTTTTTTTCGTGATTTTTAAAGAGTCACTTGATAAGTAACAACATTTTTGATCCGTCTCTATATTGGGTTGAAACGTATGCGACGCGTCTCATAGGTCTCTAGTTTGAAGTTAAAAAAAATATAGAATTCTTTTCTTAGCAAAGGGCGGACTTATTGCCGGAGGAAATCTCTTCCAGTCAAACTTTATACACAACAACACATTCGTATTTTTAGTACAGGTTTCCTCACGATGTTTTCATTCACCGGGTGTATTTCAAGTTTGCACACAAATTTTAACGCAATTAAAAAATTCGGAAACCGCGTACTATCGAACTGACTATCTCACGAGAATGAGACGTGCGCTCAAAAACCAGACTACGTTGTAGGTGTAGTGTGTGTAGTGTCAGTTCCATGCGCCGTTCACAAAGAAATGTTGCACACAGCTTCAGTTAGTGGCGCCGCGCCTCCGGCTTCTATATAAACTCTATAGGGAGGTAGCCACACCACTGCATGAAAGTTCGGGCTGCGCAAGTCGTTTTCAGTTATACCAAAGTATTTAATATGTTAGTACGCACCCTACATTCACGACATGATTAAATAAACGTTGTTTGATTAAACTATATTGCCATTACAAATTGACCACTACATGAAATGCGACCATTTCAAGATATGATTGATCATTTCAAGATATGGTCAATTCTACGATATGGTTACGACATAATGCATAATCCGACATAATGGATAATAACTTGTAGGAAACACAATTTATTCCACTAGAATTTGCCGATTTAAAATGTTTAATTAATAAATTTGTTTCATTAATAAATATGACTTATTCGCATGTAAAAAAAACAATAAAATTATATATAAGTAGTCACCATTAAAAAAGGTAGTTCTCGACTAGAAATAATAAAATATTTAAATTAACCTCACATTATTAGCACTAATCCCACCTTATCAACTCTGTCCCGCTATAGCTCATGTAATCTAGCCGACCGCTCAGTCGGCATCGTTGCACGTTCAAAAATTCTAATGGATCAAGATGATTAGCGCGACACGGATAGTTGGGAGAATCGCGATCGCCGCGAGTCTCGCTCGACGCGGTGCCACTGCGCGACACCCTCCGCGAGATATGTTGAGATGCGGCTTTAGTGGTTGATCCAGACTCCAGCGCCGATAATCTCTAATAATAATTAGCATTGCGGTTCCCTTAAAAGAAAAAAGTAAGTCCACACATTTTTTAATATTGGAACAAAAATTCACATTCCTCATACATTTAGGGTCAGACCTAACCTACAAATCTATTTAGAAAATGAGTATTTTTTCTAATTTGTAAAAGTTGAAGAACAAAAGTTGCTAATTTACAGAACAACCCACTAAAATAAAAGCGTTTAATAAAACCCCGGTACATTTTATACATAGGTAGATACAGCTAGATTAAATATTACCTACCTTTTCCAATGTAAATAGGTATTGGTACGTTTACGTTGGGCGAGAGAAACAGTAACGAGCCATACCTTATAGTTTATCTTTATACGTGGGCCATACTGAAAATTTCTTGAACTGGCCACTTCCGGTACCTAAATATATTAACATAGTATTCCTATTTTTTTAAATCAAACTCTTTAGCTTTAGAATAGATTATATTTTTTGTGTCATTTGTTTTTTTCTTTGTGGTGCCATCTTGAAAATTGCGTGCATACCTAAAAATTTATTTAACTCTAGAGCATTTTCGACCTAGCACCATGAAATATGGTATCAAGCAAGATATTATAGCACAAGCACAAAGCAGAAATAAAAGAAAGAATCACAAAATCGTTAAATTGTAGTTATATCACATACTCAAAATATATTCACTTGTTTACCGTCGGAGTCAGTATCGAAAACAGGCAAACATCGTAGAGACTCTTCATTCCCACAATGCATGAACTACATAAGTATCTATATACATAATTCACTTTGTACGGAAATTTCAGGCCGCCACTCGTACCTACTAGTCCAGTTATTTAGACTTAGTGGCACGCGTCGGACTAACCCAGAAGTGAAGTCTGGCGGCACCCACGGACATTCGGAAATTTACGGGGGCTGCGAATTCCATGGCGGCCGGCTAGCTGCACCTTTACATTGTGTTTGAAGGAGCCCAGGCTGTACATTGGCGGAAAGGATGCATTCCACAGGTTGACAACCCTGTAAATAAAGGATTGCAGGATCGATTTGTCCTTAGTGGGGGATACGGACAGTACGATGGTAGAATGGGGATGGAGGGATCGTGTCGTGCAGCTGCATGGAACACTGCATGGTACCTACAAGGCAATATAAAACACACGAAGATTCAATGTCCCTGCGGAGTTACAAGGTCCTAAGTTCCAAGATGCGTCGGAATCGTTAACGAGACGTAGAGCCCGACGCTGAGTCGAGTCTAGGAGCCGAGCAATTTGCGGATGCATTCCACAGATGCGAACAGTACTCCGCGCATGCGCAGTAAAAGCAGCAGTTTTTGGATCGGCGCGGCGTGAAGTACAGATGCACCTTGTTCAGGATACCCAGTTTCCTTGAAGCTAATTTATCTTTCTCCTCGATGTGGCGTCCAAAATTAAGGTCGCGAGTTAGTTCGATCCCGAGGATCGAAATATACTCCTCGACCTTGAGAGAGTTCCTTGGAAGGTGGGGGCTGCATTGCCTCAAGAAATCTGCACGAAATTTGTTATAGGGCATAAAGGTTGATTGAAGAAAGTAAGTAAATACAACAACAAGTCTTCCTAAGCAGAAAATTTCAATTTAATTTATATATGTATTTTTAAGCTTGTCATCGGGAGACGGGAGTGTGGCAGCAGTTCACTTACTGCCCGCTACGCGTTCCCGCCATACTTGGCAGCTGTAGGCGGCAGAGAGGGGCGAGGGGGCTCGAGGGGAGCAAACACGATGCGAACTTCGAATGTCGGACGCAAGCGACGCGACGCTCTGAGGCAGGATTATGACAGTGGTTGTAGTACTATATGACTGGTCATTCATTATCGAACATACTCACCGGAAGTTCCGGACTTTTCCATATTTTCGCTGCACAACCCAGAAAAAATATTGCATTTCAGCGAATTTATTAAAAATGTAAAAACGTTAAAAGGTAATTATTTGAACTCAATTATGTTGTGAGAGGGTATTTAGTATTTATTTATAATTTAATTAAGGAGACAATTCAAAAATTTATCAATTTGCAAAATAAAATAAACGCATTAGGAGGAATTTACCTACCTACACCTGCAATGTGATCAGCCCTTTGACCAGCGTACTCTCACTCGACCGAGTGAGTGAGAGGTGTGAGCGGGAAGCACATAACTTTTACACAGACCTCACTATCGTGTCACTGTCATTTCTCACTCGCCAAGACGACTTTCGGTAGGCCGGTTGACCCACAGATCGAAGTAATCAGCTGACGGTGCCCCGCCATTTTAATTTCAGATCATTCGACGTTATGTATAATTTTTCTATGATAAGATGGCCCAGAGGATCGATAAACCACAGACAATTTGCTATCGTATGGGCTATTTCAAAGGATCTCTCCGGTGCGAGCGCTCGTATGCGTAGTTTAATACGTATCGAGGTCGAGGTGATATCACAGAAAAGACACCGGAACCACACGATTGATACTGAGATAGATAGACGACTACTTCCATATTCTCACCCCTGCGAATGACACCCAGACGATAGTGCTCGGAATAAACATCGAAATCGACGAGAAGACGAGCGATAGTTACTTAGGTGGGAAGCGTCTCCATATTGATGACAAACCAAATTTTCAACCTCTACCACAAAAGTAGGTATGTACATTATTCCCAGCCACATATGGATAAACATGTTGGTAAATATATTAGCGCATCTCACTCTCTGAAGTGAAGGTAAGTATTAGAATAAGCCTACAAACAATATTTGCCACAATACGTTGCGTCAAGTACCTCGTAAGCCATATAAATAATCTGGCAAGTGCGAGTGGGAAATCGCACACGAAGGGATCCGTACCGAATAAAAAAAACGTTTGTTGTATGGGGACTCGCCTTAATTTTTAACTTTATATTTTTTTTATCGGATATCGCAATTCATATTCTGTGAAAAATTTACGTAGATATACAACGATAGATACCAATTGCCATTATTAAGATCGAGGAAAAGATTCCTAAAAAAACATTTTTTTTTGGACGGGAAACCCCCTTAATTTTTAAATTTATTTTATTTTTATTATTTATTGTTATAGGTCCTAGTACATGCTATGTGAAAATTAGAACTTTATCACCATTATTAATATAAAGCAAAAAACGCCGAAATAAAACAGGTTTAAAAAACCTTTTACTACACTTTATTTATACTATAATTATAAACTTAGTTTTTATTATTTTTTGGTATAGACGCTACAATACTACACGCTCTATGATAATTACTCAATTGCATGTATTGCTATTATTGAGATCGAGCAAAAAAACTGGTTGCAACTCGAGCAAAAAAACGTTTCTTGTATAGCGACCCCCCTTAATTATTTTTATTGTTTATCATTATAGCGGCTATAGTAGTACATACATTGTAAAATGTTCAATTGTTTGTCTATTACAGTTTCTAAAGATATCAATATGGAACCAACGGAAGGACGCCAAAAAAAATCTTGTATGGAGACAATGCTTAATTATAAACTTTATTTAATTCTATTATTTTCTGGTACAGAGACTAGATATAGTAGTACACACTATATGAAAGTGTCTACCTAATATGATTTAAAATATTCGTGACAGACAGACAGACGGACAGACAGACGAGGCTTAGTAATAGGGTCCCATTTGGCACACTTCGTTCGGATACGGAACAATTAAAATTTAATAAACTAAAACGCCAATGACATCCAATACAACTTTAACGATGGTTGAAAAAGTAGAAAAACTCGACTTTTCTTGTCCGAATATTTGTTTCATAATAATTAAAGAACACGTGTAAATTATTTTTACAACTGACACACGGCAAAACATCGTGTAGCAGACAACACTTCGATATTGTTTTTCGTTTCGAAGATGTATCGCGAGTGGTTCGTGAATTTGTCGCGGCCGTGTCGGAATGCGTTTAACTATTTCAACATTGTTCACTTGGCAGACAGTCTCATCCACTCGGCCAAAATAAATGCACACATTTCATCGATAACTCTTAGGATTAACAACGGTTTAATTATTAACACTGAGATTACGAGATATATTCGTCTTAACATTCGAAGCTACATTTAACTAAGATATGTGGTAACAACGTTTTAGGGTTCCGTTTAAAAAAAAAACGGAAACCCTATAGGAAAGTAATTTCCTCTGTCTGTCTGTCCGTCGATTTCCGAAGAACTCGAGAAATACTGGACCGATCCAGCTAATTTTTTTCCATAATACGTAAAATTGTCATGCAATTAAGGAATATATCTAAAAATACGAAATAATTCAGTACTGGTTCATTCAAAAAAAAATTGAGCTTCAAGAAAGAAAATGTTTAAATAAAAAATGAAGTGGGGTTTCGTTAGAAAGCTCTTGACGTGTAGATTTTATAAAAGTAGATATTCATAGATATATCATTCATTTTCATTGTCAAAATAATTTATATCTGGTCACATTCTGAACAAACTGTTTCCCCCTCCATCTATTTTCTAAAGTATTAGTCACACATAAATGAAAGTTTTTGTATGAATAGGCACTATATCATAATCACATTAGACTAAAACTAATTTCAAGGTCATACGTGTAGTAGTTTATGAGTAATATGTGAACGTATAACGTCATAAAAGCTTTATTACTTCCATTTCGTTAAACATTCTTGAAGTTCATTTCTGTTTATATTAATGCAGATCTAACGGCAATTTTACAGGTAATTTTTTTTTCAATATTTTAAAAGTTATTCGCGTTTACATTCTTTCTTACTACATCGATTGGAGGAATCAGATCTTTGCATGCGAAGTATACTTTGCAATCTTTTTTTTTATTTCGAGACGCATGACACTTGGCGTCGCCGTCTGCATGGCGTGGACAGTTGTGCCGACGACGACCAAAAGCATTCGGTTTCAAAAGGGTATTTCGTGTCCCCTGTCGGATTGACAGCACCAGCACCCTCAAAGGTACGTTGCCCTCGTATATTACTACAAGATAGATTCAATGTTGGTTCAGCTAAATATTTAAATCGATGAAAGTAGGCAAATCAAAAAATAAAATAAAATAAAACAATCGCTATAGAATTGTGAAGCAACATAGCAACGCAGAAACGTCTCAGCTTCAAAAACAACTATGACCGAAATATTTGGATAAAACACAAAATCAGCCGACACAAAGCCACACAAACACGAGAACAAAGTAATCTGCTACATGCCTTGGTGATGTGATGAATGATAGACAAATGTTGCTACAACTGCGCAAACGTAGAGATTTAGCAATTATTCTCATTTATTATTTGTTTGCTAACAATAATATATTATTAGATTAGGTTAATTTTCCCTACATTTATTGATTATTTTTACCATGGGTCCATAAAATGTATACGCATGTGCTGCATATTACGTTATGTATTTTTACTTTTTTAGCTAGACATACACGATAGTCAATTAGGAAGAAAAATAAGGAAGTATTTGGTACTATTGTACCGTGTGGGGCCGGTACCTAAAAGATGACCCCACTGCATCTCTTCCAATGCATGTCGTAAAAGGCGCCTAAGGGATAAGGACAAGATGCCGTGCTAAAGGGCGACAGGCTCGCCACCCCTCACAGTACTTCTACCAAGTCATGTAGTAGGTGGGTCTTCGTGCCTTACATGCTGCTTGATATCTTGTCTGAATAACTTGCGAAATGTGGTGGTCGGTGTTG
>WYDE02000032.1:161017-171784 GCA_009867175.2 Adela reaumurella | reverse complement strand
TAGGGTAGGGGTAGGGTAGAGGTAGGGTTGGGTAGAGGTAGGGTAGGGGTTGGGTACGGGTAGGGGATGGAGCAGAGAGCGGGGGGTAGCTGCGAAGGGTGATATGGAAAAAACGGCGGTTCAAAGCTAGTTAGTGTTATAAAAATGTTATTTTATTATAGTTTCAGTTTTGCGTTAGATAAAAAAAATAGGATTTATTCCACTTGACGCAAAACTTAAAGAAATAAACAGCCTTTTTATTATACTTATAAATAGATAAGCCACATACCGAGAACGCTATTGTTACTAAGATCTACCTACAGGACCAATTGGTATATACGCATCCGCAGTAGGTCCATCGTGTAGGGACGCAATCCCTGCCCATTATGCTTAGTGCGTAGTTAGAATTATTAACTAGATAAATAGCTTAGGCACAAACCAAGAACGCTGTTTTTGGAAATTTTCAAATGTCATTTCCATTATTTTTTAAAAATTAAAAAACAGCACCGACTTGCGACGTATTTCTATGCAAAGCAGGCCACTATTGATATAATAAGAAATATTACAGTTGCTTACAAGAATGATAGATGGAATTCTACGTAGACACTTAAAAATTTATTTTTTTAATGAAAATCCATTAGCATTTCCATCACAATGAAATACCAACTGATCCGGAAAATGAAGACTCCGTATTGTATACATCAAAAAGTTTTGCCACAAAAGAATTGAAATACATACATACATACATATCACTCACGCTAAATCCCGACAATCGGGGTAAGGAGAGCAATCCGTGTTGTGCTGCAAGAACTCCAGTAAATTACAGCACAACACCGACCACCACATTTCGCAAGGTATTCGGACAAGATATCAAGCAGCATGTAAGGCACGAAGACCTGCCTACTGCATGAGTGGGTAGAACTACCGTGCCAAGGTGAGAGCTAGCGAGCCTGTCGCCCTTTAGCACGACATCTTGTCCTTATCCCTTATGAATGGGAAGAGATGCAGTGGGGTCATTCTTTTGAGTACCGGTCCCAAATCTATAGAAGAATTCACCGTAAAAAAAATTCACACTAGAATAATTACGTTGATTAGCTCCACTGCATAAATGGCTATTCATGTAGTGTTTTGATCCCTATACTTATGATATGAATGAATCTTGGGTTCGGAAGAAGCGACATGAAAGCAGTAGAAATGCATTTGCAATAGAGAACATTATTTGGTACAATTTGAAAGATACGATGAGGAATAAATGTGTTAGAATAAATGTGTTAGAATAAATGTGGATTGAAAGAAGACAGCGACAAGTGTGTTAGATTGGCCGAGCGAGCAAGAGCACGCCCCTCAAGCGGGAGGAGCGGGTTCGATACCCACTGGGAGCAAAATATTAATAACTTTAGAATTGGTGCTAAATGGCCGCTAACACTCCGGTGAAGGAAAACATCGTGAAGAAACCCACTTCCAAGCCGGGTTGGTCACAACTTACCACACAAACATATAAAGTGAATGCGGAAGCAAGGGTAGAACGGGGCCGCCCAGCCGAACAAACCAGGTCCAAGTAAGCCACCTTTTACGGAATGGGCAATATTCACAGCACCTGTAATCGGCGCGCATATATGCAACTAAGTTTTAACAGTGGATGAAGAAAAGAATGTATGTCAGGAAAGTTTCAAATGGCGCTCAATTATGTCTGCCTACCCCTACGAAAGATATATCCATTCCCTTCTCTTTATAATTCTCAACTGCAGATCTTTCGTCTACAGAACCGACAAACTCTGGAACGCTCTCCCTGTCCACATATCTCCCTCCATGTATAGTCTCAAGTCCTTCAAGAGAGGCGTGAATAGGCACCTTTCAGGCCGGCATTCATTCGCAACCCCCGCTAAAACCGAATGTCCATGGGCGTCGTTAGTGTCCTTCTGGGTGGCTCGACGCCATATGTCGCGCTCTCAATAAAAAAAAAACTACCCTACCCACTTCCCCCATCTACCTCAGAGAGAGCTTACATCTCTTCGCATTTGTCGTACCGCTACGGTCAGCTGACAATCTACATCATCTCATTCCTATTCACAGCTCTTCCAGCTATTCCGTATCCTTCTCTTGCAGCGCGTCTTCGGAACAATCTCCCGCCGGGAATAAGATCCTCTCCGTCTCTTGCTACTTTCAAAAAAGCGCCTGAAAGCATTCTGTTTCTCCTAAGAATAAAGGTGATTTATTTTATTATGTACAGATAATTATGTTTATAGTTTGTTTATTTAATTTATATTTTTAGTATTTATTGTTAGTACATAATACAATATACAGGTATTATTTTATGTATTCCTATTTAGTAAGTTAATATATTTTAGCCGGCTGGAATTGTGGGAAGCGCTGATATGGCACCTACCTACATAATTCACCAAGGTGTTTAGGCTGACATCACTGAAAACTGGTGAATTAGGTGATGTAGACTTCCGTGTCGGTTTAAATAATAATAAAAAAAAAATAAAATACGGGACGGGGCAAAAACTTGTAATTCTTAATTTATCACCCATAGACACATAAACTCAGATTGGTCATTATATTAAAAGAAAGATATTTCAATAATCACAGGGCAAAACTGAAAGGACTGGCCAGAAACTTCGATGAAAATGTTTTCCACCTCCATTTGTTTTACGTTTACAAAATTGCTATTTTTCGCTTTAAAAGATATATTAATATAATTATTTTTCCTCTTATGCTGTCGGTACACCGCACTAGAGTTACAAGAGTAGGCGGGAAGTGTTTCCTGAGTAATTACTTTATTAGGTGATACCGGAACCTCGTCCGTCCCTCACTCGCAATATGCCACTATGTCCACCGCAAAAGCCTTTTTGCCTCTCTTTACTCCACTAAAGTAGGTTAGGTACCCTTAAACACAAACTCACTAGATGGACATTACTATTTTCCCTCTCTATGTTCAGTGTTCCACCGAGGCGCTCGGAGTGAAAGACTCATTTTGGGCCCCCATTACACTCGCCTCTCTAAACGAAAAATTCGATAAAAGATCAGATTAGAGTTTTATTACATAGTTTCCGTGGAATATTAATTAATACCTATGTTTAGAATATTTTTAAAGTATCTTATCCTTCATTCATTCATTATTGAAGGATATATAGGGATTTTCTATATTTTCATTGGATCCTTGAGTTTTTAACAAGAGAAAATACTTGGTAATGCCACCCTAATAGACCTATCTGCTGTGTATTTTAATAAACTGCGTTATTTTTTGGATGTTTTTCTGAAATTTAAACTGAGCAAATTTGTTCAAGAATATTTGAAAATTGAATAAATTAAATAATTCGAAATTAAATAAAAAAAACTCACCTTACCTGCCATTCGGATTGATATTTTTGAACACAGAATAATTAAAACACAGCACGCCACAGAATTGATGATCGGTATACATTTATCATTTTAAAAAAAAAATGTTTAAAAATTATTGTAAAATGGAAACTTCACGGGTCGTCCGAAACGTCGTAGTGGAGATGCAGCCGGCGTACTAAACTAAACGAAGCTGACGTTCCGACCGCTAAGTACCTGTAGCTAACGGTCGGTAATAATATTTTATGGCCATTACCGCTGTAAACAGTTCGGAACGAACTCATAAAGCTCGACCTTGACTCTCAAAAGCTAAAAAAGCCTAAAAGCCCGTCACTCCAAACGGTCGTGGCATTCAAATCGTTCGCTTCGACGAAGGCATCTTTTGTGCTTTTTGAGATTTTTTTTAAATGCGCGTGAAATTCTCTTTATTTGCCGCACGGCAAATTCAATGGATATTGTGCAAGATTTTTGTTGTCTTTCACTGTTTTTCGTGCGATCTTATAAATCTGCCTTTGTTACTAATTTTTTAGAACCTTTTGAAATTTTCTCTTTAGTTATTGTAGTTGTTTAAGAGAAAAGAAAGACAATATTTCACATTTTTTTCTCAATATCTGCTTCTTTTTACGAAATAAAGGATAACCCAAAAACTCGCACACAATAGAAGATTGCAACGAGGCGTTTTCTTCAAAGTTGGCTTCGCCTAAGTCAGTATAGGATGTGCCAAAAAGAGATAAAGTAGTTTTATTGATCTATACCGACATTTGGGCGGGGGGTGCACGGGAGGGGTTGGGGCCCGAGGGGGTGGCTTTCGTTGAGTGTGAGTTGAATGAAACGAAGATAACTTGCCGCCCCTGCAGCTTCCGTCCTTGTCTCGCCACGGGGCGGCGTATAGCCTTGTCTCACTCGGGACACGTGACCTAAAGCAGGGGTGTAACTCACCCTACGGCGGCCATAACTTACTCATAGTCATAGCGATAGGCAGACAACTGCGGCGCGGCCATGGTGTTTTTTTTTATAGATACAATTTAGATTGCTACAATAATTCTGAAGGTTTTTAATACTTTATTTCAAATAAAATACTTAAAAATAATTAAAGCTATCCTAAAAATAACTAAACTATAACTATAAAAATAAACCTACCTACAAATAAAAATAGTCATCCATGGGGACCATTTCCATGGTCCCCATGACTGAAGCAAAGAAACTTTTAAAAAGATATACTCGTAGAAAGCCTTGTAATTTTGGTACTCTATAAGATTTCACGAAAGTTGGTAAAATAATATAGGTACAATAATTTTACGTCTAAGTAAGTTTTGATAGTTAATTAGGAATAGGCATTGACGTAGAACAGGTTAATATGAATCAAACTAAGGCTTCAGATTAGATTTAAATCTTCTTTTCAGAGGTATTTTAAGTAAAATATATTTAGATAGATTCACATCTAACACGTTATACTTAATTATTTAATCATGATTTGCAATAAGATTATCAAGTCAACATTTTAACTGCCAGAAATGCCAGACTGATGAAAATATTACAAGCTTTGGAAGCGGTATGGATTTCGTAAGGACTCCGAATATCTTTTTATTTGAAACTGCTCGGCCCAAATGTGCATCTCATAAATAACAGGCGCTCCTTCTCGCCCTCTCCGTCTCGCTTCTTTGTGATACGCGCGTCCTGCTCACACCCCCCACCCCCGACCGCCCCGCTCCCCCAGTTTTATTTTATCACACGACTTCAAACGGGGAATAAAAGCTGGGAAGATGGTTCTGGAGACCAAACCGATTATTATTATTTTGTATTCAGGGAAATAACACAAGAAGCCAGTTGATTGACATTAACTATTTAAATGAAATATTTGAAATGTATTACCTATCTCAATTATTTTTTAATAACCGAAACTTGTGTAATGCTTAAAGGTAGACTATAAGTGATTGCTTCTAACAATAAGTCCGCCTTCTGTTAAACAGAAAGGTATAAATAACTCATTTATATTTACCTTTTCAATTAATAGCTAATACTGACATTACACCTTTTTAATCTGGTAGGAAAAATTATTTTGAAATCACATGAAACTGCAGTCTCTATCGCCTGACTAAATATGAATTTTAATTAAAATTATTTACGTAACCAAACAGATTATTACCAGCGATACTCTGTAATGAATGAGTAATAAGACGAAACAAATGACCCTAAAATGGCTACATTACATCAGAAGTCAACAAACAGCGATGCAGTATCTCGGAAGCACATTGCCGCGATCGAAGCGCGACCGAACCCAAACAAACTATAAAGATAAAACAGACTTCCACCGAGGGCATGTTACACGGAGCGGCGGGCCGAGATCCCTACAAGCGACAAGTGACTAGTAGACAATATGTATAAGACAATATAAGTAAGTCCGTTGTCTCTGCCTGCCCCACTGGGAAATAGTCGAGACGCTATGTATAAGTAAGTAGGTATTTATTCAATACCTGCAGCACAGCTATTACAGAAAATATACTTATCAATGCATGTAACGTGTGGGGCCGGTACTTAAAGAATGACCCCACTTCCCTTTCCTCTCTTCCCATTCATGTCGTAAAAAGCCACTAAGGGATACTGACAAGATGCCGTGTTAAATGGCGACAGGCTCGCCACCTCTCATCTTGACACGGTATTTCTACCAAGTCATGCAGTAAGTGGGACTTCGTGCCTTACAGCTGCTTGATATCTTGTCCGAATACCTTGCAAAATGTCGTGGTTGGTGTTATGTTCTCATTTAACGGATTTTTGCAGCAGAGCACCGATTGCTCTGCTTACCCTGATTGTCGGAATTCAGCTTGAGTGATATGTATGTATGTATTTACTGCGCCATGTTTCAATCTTTTTTTTATGGGTTAGTTAATTATATAATTACTTAAGAATAAAACGTACGTTACGTATAAAACGACTAAACCCGGAGAAAGGCGACAATTCCACACTAACAATGAAAAAAGGTTTATTACAAAATTTTTAGTCAATTACCTGATAACTTAATTACTTTCCTTCGTCGGAATTAAAAATTTGCGCATAAATATTTAACTGGATACCTACTTGCGTTACGTACCTACTTGGGTTGCGGATTAGCCTAGTTGGTGAGCGCGCGCCTCTTAGTCGAGAGGTCGTGGGTTCGAGACCTGGTGTGCGCACAATTTTTCCGGACTTTAAAATCTCGGTTAAACTTTGTATGCAAAATTACGATGCGCCCCGGTGAAGGAAAACATCGTGAAGAAACCTATACATTAACAATACGAAAGTGTTGTAGTGTATAAAGGTTGACTGGGAGAGATTGCCTCCAGCAATAAGTCCGCCTCCTGCTTAGCAGAATCAGAAAGTCTACTTAACTTATTTAATAGGTACAATGAAAAAAAAGAACTAGAAAAAACAATTAAAATTTGCAAACTATGATTATAATATTCATATGAATAATAACCAATAATATGAAATGGCTATTACAGATACAATTTAGAACTGTTCCATTTAATGATAGAATATTAAACTCTCTGATGATTTTAAACAACTTTAAAAATAATATTGTTTCAAAATTTAAATAAATAAATTATTTCCCAGATAGGCCTGGTCAGCAGGGAAAAATAGAACGCACCTCACTCAACACAGTAGAGACCAAAGCCGTAATAAGTAAAAATAATGTATTAGTGAAATTTTAATAGAATTGCTAGCAAATAGCATTAATAAAATAATAATAATAAAACATATCGGAACCTCGCTTGTTTTGATAGCAATGTGTACATACAGGTACGTGAAACCCAGTAGAAGCCTCTCCTACCAGACCATGAAATACCTAAACAATATGTTGTAAACAGCCTTATTGGATTGCTTATTAAGTGCTATCAGTGGCCATTGAAATGTCTCCCGAAAATATTACTTGTCAAAATATCTAACTAGTCTCCAATCCTTAGGAACAGTGCCCCAGCGTATGGCGCACGGCGACTCGGCGCAAGGTCGACAGTAAAAACCGTCCGCACACAAACAAATTACTTACTCACCGCGTAAACAGATCATAAAGTTGAGCACACACGCCGGCAAGCACACACGCACACGGGCAAACACGGGGCAACACATTACGCGAGTTGGTTTTACAGATTGAATTTTTGTTACGTGTAAACAGGGCTGAGATATTTGTTGGTTTGTGTCAACGTTGATTTCAAAGAGCGGAAATGAAATATAAGTAAAATTCAATTGAGGTTATTTCAGGCTGCATACAGTAAAACCTGAATTATCAGAGCTCTTGTGGGCCAAGCTAAGAATAATACGGACCTCTTTCCATTAGGTATTTTAAGTCCAACAAAATCATATGTTTAACGAAATTTCAACATAATCTCGTCTCTTGCTTTTCGCATTCTAAAATTAATTACAGGTTGGTAGGTATACTTAAAAGAATAGTAACGTACTTTACTTGGGAATTGCACAGTTAGCTATAAATCTAGTAAAAGCTTGAAACTTTAACAAGGTAGATGTACGCCACTCTTGTCGTAACAGGTTTCGCGATAGCCGCGATGGACGTTGAACAAATTGTAGAGAATTTTCTCGCCAATTCTTCTAGGAAGTTTAAAATTGGTGTATGGCGATATATTAACACATAGAATGAACCTAAAAAATGTCAACCCGATCGGCTGAAAGTTTAGGAGCAGTTGTGCGGACAAACTGATAAATAGGCAGACAAACAGACACCAAATGTTTTTTTGGCCGTAGTGGAGTTACAGGCTTCTCTTAGCTCAGCCAATGAAGATGGGAAAGCAACGACTAAGCATGAAGTATACACTAATACATTTATTTTAATACATACAAAATTTTCGTCGTTATCCTGTTATGATGGTTATGAAAAGTTCGACTATTCGGGAAGTCAAATATAAACATATTTTTTTCTAAGTCATCTACATCAAATATTTTTGTCTCTCTTTCGAAATTGTATATTCCATTTACTTGACTAAAATAATCTCGAACATTTGGGCCTAAATGAAGCTTCAAATTCAATTGTATTACAACACAAGTAATATTTTAATTAGGCAAACATTTGCATACAAAATATATAATATTAGTACCTATGTACTTACTTAAACAAAAACCAATACTAGCGAGCTTTTTGAGAATAGGTAATATCAACCCTTACATTCGTATCTATCTCTATCTATTCGTATACGTAATTGTAAACTATTAAATGAATGAAGTTATTAATCAAAGTGAAAAACTTATAACTCATAGTTTAAGCGAAAGAACTCACAAGACACCACACCACACCGATAAACAGCGTAGTGATAAAGTGCCCATTCCACTCAGTGCCTATAGCCTCATAAAGCTTCAGATGTAGTCATAAAGTGATTTACTCCATAAAGTAGCACAGCTGATCGCCGGCGCCGTGATTACCTACAATACGAGCGAACTCATAATTTTACAGCCAATTTACAAACAATAAAAGTCATTGCTTGTCTTACACGCGCCTTCTTCCCTCCGCTTATCTCCATATTCGTTCGAGGCTCGTAACTTTTATCTCCCAATAAAACCATAGAATCAGGCGCGATGAGGCGACCGCAACGCCGCGCGCGCCCGCGGCGCCTTCGTGAACTAATAAAGTTGCGAAGGCTGGTTGTAGATGGCGCGTACTGTAAGTAAACACGATCGACGGGCTTTGGCTGCGATTGTGCGAGCTTTCAGAACGGTTCGTGTGGCGCCACCTATCAGTCGACGGCTGAAGCTTTTATAAGCTTTTATAACGTACTTAGGATGCTTACGTTCTGTGGAAGTTTATTATTGCGCCGTTGTTGGCGTCTGTGTGTTTTAGGTACATTCTCATATGTAATACTCGTGTGAGTACGTGCTTTATAAACCTACACATATTTCCTCAGTTTTGTATGAGAATTACATGTAGAATTTTAGAAATATGGAAAAAAACATTATTACCTAATTCAGATGTGAACACTGAACAAATGCTATTTTTTATAAACATATGTGACCTTCAAATTTAGTAAGTAAAAAAATATGTATTATTTTTACGTGTTTAGTTGATTATCTATGTAAATAAGTATAATTAGATAACTACGTAAAATAAATTGCATTTGAAAGGTGAAAATTTATTGCTATATTGCTTTGATTTCACTGTCGTGGTAACGAAAATAAATGTGCACATTTAAAAAAAATTACTTACTAAAAAAAACTTAACCCACAAAAACGAGTTAACCATGAAATAAGGTAAGCTCAACTGAAACAATTGAGCGAAGCTCTCATGACGAGTAAAGAAATTCAGAAGTGTACGTAGCTGTATGAAGTGGCGAGCAATATACGAACTGTAAATTGCGTCATAAACATTTGGCGCCGAGCTCGCTCGTATGGTTGCGGCGGGCGGGCGGTCGGGCCTGAGAAAGCTAAGCGAAACACAGCCTTATTGCTAGTGAAGCACGAAACGACCGATTCTGTCATATTGGACAAGACGGAACTGTGTGCCAATGGTATTGTTTGGTATTGTGGTAGAAAGCAAGGATAGGTTGAATTCAATCGGGAGAAATAACTGTGGGCCCTTTATCTTGTCTTAAAAATAAGGTACCTACCTATAAAAATCAATATTTAAGAATATAAATTAGAGCCTACTATCTTTTTGAACAGACGATGGTAATAATTCGTTATAAGTTGTTGAGATAAAAGTAAATATAATAATTCGAAAAAATCAAAAAAATATTTATTTTTGACGATTGCCTTATAATGTAGTAAGATTTGACGTGTCATGTAACATAATATAAAATTCGGGTTGCTGCCGTGTATCCTGGTTAGTGAGTGCACGCCTCTTGCCCAAGATGTTTTAAAAATGTTGAAATCTTGGCCAAAATTTCGGTGCAAAATTACATGCAACATGATTACAATGCATTCGTTTAAAATGGGCTCCATAAATTTGAATCTTTATGGGCAAGTAAGGCATCTATAGAGACGAGGTAAATGGCACCCGGTAGAAAGCGAACCGCTTCATAAAGTAAAATCCATGGCATCGTAATGGTCAATCACGCTGTAATGATGGGCGTGACGGGTAGACGTTACCGATCTCGATCGTCACTTTTCACTTGTTATTAAGGGTCTCTTAGTATCAGCACAATATTTCAACTGAAAAAAAAAACTCGGGGTCCTATACCAATCACTGAGGTTTTTCACACACATACAAACCCTGGTGCTTTATAAAGCCCAAGAAGAACGGATATGGAATGCTGCAGACTACAGCATGAAGTCACCTGTCGGAAGAAGCCCGAAGAAGTAACTTCTTTCGGACTTGGACTCAATTCAACGACGTGCCATTCGTCTTAGACCTTGTCGTTAAGCGTCAGTACAAAGTACGGAAATGAACCCACGATTCATCATTCCGCACGCCTCTTTCGAGGCGCCGCTTTCGCGGGTTGGAGCAGGATGCAACGCGATCACTCTGCT
>WYDE02000032.1:117019-131684 GCA_009867175.2 Adela reaumurella | reverse complement strand
TACTTTAGAATTTGTGCTAAATGGCCGCTGACACTCCGGTGAAGGAAAACATCGTGAGGAAACCCACTTCCAAACCGTGGAAATGTATGACTAAAATCCTCTCATATCATGTAAATCAGAGAGGCCTGTACCCCGCAGTGGGGCGAATAAAATGGCTGCAAAAGATAGAAAGATAGAAGGATCTTAAAATTTATGGAGGTTTGAAAAAATAATCAATACAAATTATGAAATCTGTTTTGTATCAGATGCAGAATTTACCCAATATAGGATAGTTAAAAAACGTCAAAAATAACGCTTCACAGGTTGTATACACCAGGTTGGCCTGGTTAGATAAAAATGAAGTACCTACACAGCATAGGTATACCTACCTTTTTATCTAATTTACAGAATGAATAAGTAATAATGTAATCGCACAAGAAATACTTACATAGAGTTTGTTACAAATAAAACTAATAGATTGGCGACCATTGACAATCCTAAACTACACATTATTTTAGCGTATTAAAACAGTAAAATTTTTCTAAAAAAAAATATATGTATTTTATTTTGTGCTGAAAAATGTTGCTTACATTTCGGGCAGGAGAATTTATGAGAGTCATTGTCAACTTGTTTGAAAACAACACGCGATAAAATTTTATTAGGTCGTGTCTCTCTTTCAGGTTTTATGAACTTAACCTCTGTGATACAGGCGCACACCCTCGCACCATCACGCTATTTTCTTGTTAATCATTGTAAGCAGAGTAATCATTATTATACTGAGATACTACATAATTAATAACATCTTTACATGTATTTATCATATAGTTAGGTCTATGTACCAACGATACCTTTTCTCACGTTTTATGAACGTGTTTTGCAAGGCCTGTACATTGTCGTACCCGTCGCTCCGGTGAAAGAAAACGCAGTAAGGAAACCCTGTCCGCTCCTAACTAGGTGGTAAGGTTAACCCGACCGGGTCGGTACCACCGCAATGAATGAATGATGGTTGAAAGGGCTACTTATGTAAATCGTTACATTTTGAAAACTTCAGGCTCTTATGGCGGCTACTTTATCGTACTCATGTCTGCTTCACGTGAGTACGTCTGCTGCACTCGTAGCGGGCAGTCCTCTCCGTGACAATGAACATGACAATATGTTTGAAACATCGGCGCGAGAAGAGCCGGAAGTTTTCAAAATGTTGCCGCGTTTCAAATGAAAAGTATTATTTGTAAGTAGTACGTGTTTTTCCGTCTAGTTCAGTGTAGCCGCACTGTACCCTGTCATGGCGCCATACTCCGTAAGGATTCAGGTGACTCAGGATTACACCACGGTTAACGATATATGACATTAGAGGTCAGAGCCAACCATGGTGGAATGACAACAGAAAAAAAACGAAACATTAAACTAAACAAGTTTTTCAGAACTATTTTAATTACATTTTTGTATAGGATACGAATACTAACAAAAATGTATAATAATAAATTTTGGGATACTACTATTGATCTCTTATTTAAGTGAGCGCGAAAGTTAATTCCTATTTAAATTCAAATTAAATCAGCGTTAAACAAAAAGTTTTATCATGAAAGCTATCTCATACAATCACATACAAACATAGATAAGAATTCCTACGCGCGTAAGCTAGTGTATAAGATGCTACTCCTCTTCATGAGCCAACAAAAGCTTCCGCGAGGGGAGAGCTTTCCCTCCACTAGGGTGGGGGCGGGGGCGGGGGCGGGGGTTAGCAAACACCGGAAGCTGATCCGCCAACTTTCCCAGCGAAATGTAAAAGTTTCGCCAGAGGGCGCCCTGGGGGGATTATGTCCCGCTTCCGCATTATTCAACTTATACTCCTGATATATTTATATGCATTAATTCCGTTTTTATAGTGCCTAGATAAGCATAAATCGCAGAGGTAGGCGTCGGAGCGAGACGGAGGAGCGTCTCTTTATTGTTATTCAGTTTCAATTTATTTATGGCGTAGGAAATTGTCTCTGGAATCATGACGAGTTATACTCGAGTTGTGTTTTGGATTTCTTATTATTTTTATCTGCGTTTTCCGTTTTGTAAGCCGAACATTTTCAGGAAAATGTATTATGTACATTGACAACTTAGGTAGCTTACACAAATAACAGATTTAATTTATCCCCACTTATATTGCAAATATTTTTTTTAAAAAGCCTATTGGAATAAATTACGGGATTCAGTTGACATATTTTCTATAAAAGTATGACAATTACAGTACAAAGGGCGACAGGCTAGCCACCTCTCACGTTGGCACGGTACTTCTATCAAGTCATGCAGTAGGTGGGTCTTCGTGCCTTTCATGCTCCTAGATATCTTGTCCGAATTACTTGCGAAATGTGGTGGTCGGTGTTGTGCTGATTTATCAGAGTTCTTGCAGCACAACACCGATTGCTCTGCTTACCCTTGTCGGGATTCAGCGTGAATGATATGTATGTATACTGTGATTGTCTTTCAAATAAATGTCTATGGTAGCACACAATTTGCAGACAAAGTTTAAAACAAGTTACCCGCAAACCTTAAATGTTCTGTTCCTCTTCGTTTAGAGTCATAAAAAGTTTCTTTTGTAAAATAGATAATAAATTCTATAAAAACATTACGCAAACGGAAAAAAAACATAATCTAAAGGGATAAAATTAATAAAACAAGCAATAAAAACAATAAAACACATGCTTTCCCGAGGATATTTTAAACATTTATTGAAGGTATAAGAAAAGCAATTTTGATGGAAAAAATGTTACAACTGGTGTAGCCGTACTTTACAGTCACCCAAATCAAGTAATACTCTGCTTTATAAAATTTTAAATTGTATATAGGCATATGTATATATGAAAAACAAATAAAATGTGAATTTTTATTTTAGAAACTGAAAACACGAACACATTTTTCTGTGGGCTTCGGTTGGATTAATATTTGATAATAAATTCCGAATCTTGTTCATAATATTTTAGAAAAAATACAAAAAAAGAATAAGTTCACTAGTTCAATGCCTACTTACATAATTACACCGCACTTTATATAGTACACAAAGTGAATAAAAAATACCAATTATTTTATTTACATTAGGCGGTGATTTTAAATTAGATACCTACTGTACATATTTATATATTTTGAAAATAAAATTAATTTATCAATGACGACGCTCACACTGCAAGTCTACACTACACGTATAAGTAGTAATGGACCCAGTGGCCCTGAAAAGTACGACCATAAACGCTGGATCGAGCCTTAGATCATTTCGCGATTGTCATGGACTAGCTCGCGCCGGCGGCGCAAATCCACCGCTCAAATTAATTTTTTTCCATGGTGTATCTACAAGTGACAAAGTTATAAATTTTTCTTACTTATAATATATACCTACATTTTTCAGAACAGTAATATTTCCAATAAATTTTAAATTGGTTGCTGAACTGTTCATGGAAAAGTGAGAGTTACAAAATTCTCTCACATTAAGACATATAGTCAGGCAGAAATCGAACGATTACATATTATTATTAATAACAATGTGGGAGTTTTTGTGACAAGTGCATAATAATTAAAAAGAAACCGTTATTGCGAGGGCATGGCATCACCTTTAGTATAGCCTGTTCAGTCATCAGCGTGCTAGTTCCGTGCTGGACATACATAGCCACTCATTTCCCCCGACCTCCAGCGTGCAGTCCTACAGTTATCCCCCTCGCACTTTATGTCATCGTCCCGCCTACAGGTGATCATCCCACGCTCCGTTACTCGGACCACTGCTAAAGTCTACGAACGATAAATTTCTTGTTTATGTGTAGATTTAAATTGTTAAATAAACCTTTAAGAAATGGTAATTTCTTTATCTCCTATAATTCTGAGTATTAGATGCAAGTACGTGTACATGAAAAGTAAAATTGAAAATTAGTCTGTAAAATAATTTGGTGATGGAAGGTATAGTCTCTGTTCACGTAAAATAAACGCTTTAATAGCGTTCACGGCTTAATGAAAAGAGTCCTGCATACTAGTAAGTCGTACTTATATGCACTTTTCGTACTATATATATTACGTATATACTCATACATGTCTGTCTCTTCAGATTTAAGGCGTTCTCTGATGATTTTTTTTTTAAACACGTGCAACAGTCAATACGTAAATCTAATAAAGGGTTCTCTTCCAGTACCTACGCCTTGGTATTTACAGATTGGTTATGGAGTGGCAGAGAGAATACTGAAATTTTTATCATCAAAATCAGCGTGTGACTGTCCACGGCTAGACATATACTTCCCCAATTTGTATCCAACCTTTCCTTTTTTTTCCAACTTATCCAGCCCACTGCCATGTGGGGCAATGCCTGCCGTTAGGACCAGGGTTTCACATTAGTACGTGAAGACCGGGAGTTCGCACTGTATGTATATACATAGTTGATATGTAGAATTTATATATTAACTATACATATATTCTCAGTTGGCAAGGAAAAATGCGGATTGCACTGATTGCGTCATCATTCTCATAAACTCTTAAAACTTTCACAGAAATCGACTGTACTTTTCGCACGAATACATATCGGTAGAATATAATTTTTAACACTACGTACCTACTTTTTATTTGTTTTGTTTGAATAAAAGTATGTAGAGCACCTACTCAGCTCGCGACTGCACGGAGTGTCTTGTAGATTGCGCTCAGCTCTGGGTAGGGTAAGCCGGGGGGAGCCGGGAGTGGGGGGCCGATGTACACGAAATATAAATTTAGGCGTAGGGCGCCTCCACGCAGTTCCGTACACACGTTACTTGTTTATCCTTTTAAGGGAAAATTCTCATCTCGCAGAACAGCCGTCTTATGATTGCTCGAGCTTCGGAGAGAGAAGCTCCTTATGAGTTTTCGCAAGTCGGAGCTTTTTGGAATTATGCAAATGGGGTTGCGTGTTGCGTGTTTCCCGCGATAATCAAACAGTCGCTTACCGTTAATTTGGTTTATTTTTAATTGGAGTCGGTTTAATTTTCTTCCATTACCACTAGTACAAGGTATGGAATTGTAAATTATTCAGCAATTGTGTTCTATCTACTAGGTTTATGTTTCGATAAAAATAAATCTACTGTTCAACGTCGAAGCAGGATTATTCCTACAGACAATCTTTTTACTTAAGATTTACCTAAAATAGTGACAGCCTTTCTTTAACATTCCTCACCAAATGTCTGGAATGCACTTCCTTCTCATATAAAAAGGAAATTTAAGCTTTACTTTTATTCATCATAACTTTTTTTATGCGAAACATTTTATTCTTTCTCTTATTATTTTAAACTTGTTATTTCAAAGTTCAATAACTTATTTTCCAGAAATTATCAGAACCTTCCCGATGTAGACATGACGTATAATTTTTGTGAACCTTCCCTATGTATAAATGAATAATTATCAGGAACTTCCCGGATTTTTATTTATCATAACTTTTCTGATACGAAATATTTTATTCTTTCTCTTAGTATTTAACATTTTTTAGTCTATGTATTTCCAAGAGCAAATTGTTTTGACCTAACGGTTAACAAAACAATGAGAATACGACGAAGAATGTTGGCTCAGGTTATACATTTGCTATATCTTAATGCTTTCCACTCCATTGAATCTCTCGACTGAACAGAGGCGACCTGGTGGGGTAGTGTGGGGGTATTGCAGTGAGAAGAGTAGGGGGAAGAAGGGTGTCTGTTCGATTCTCAGTTGGCAAGGCAAAATGCGCATTGCACTGATTGCGTCATCATTCTCATAAACTATTAAAATTTTCGCGGCAGTCGACTGTACTTTTCGCACGAGTAAATATCTGTATGATTAGTAGGAATCGAAACCATTTAAAAGTAAAATAAAAAGTCTGACATGTACGTATATTATTCATTCATTTCAGTTTAAATATCCATGGTTTACTCAAATATTTTAAAACTTTATTTATTAATTATGGTAAATTAAAAACCTGGCGTACTCAAATTGTTAGGAGATAAAATATAAATAGTACCTAAAATATTAATTTTAACTATTATTAAGAAATAGAAGATGACTGTACTCACACGTACGCCTAGAAAAGCAATCTGAATGTACGTACACGGTCCTCCGCCGGACGGAGTGAGATGAGGAAATAAGAATTCATCCTTTCTCGCGAGGGGCGCGGCGCGTCGCGGGCGAAGAGGCGGGCAAGATGGACGACGCAATTCCAGAACGCCATTATACCAACACAGGAGCTGTTTTCTATCTCGGAAACGAACCCTCGCCTCCCCGACTCGAACCCGCCACCCCGGTACCGAGCCAGCCACCCCGGTACAGCGCCCGCCGCCCCTTCTAGAATCTAGAATTTGTTACAAGAATTCGAGTATTAAAATATAAAATTGACAACTTACGAGAAAATAATACAGTGACAAGAAATTAATATAAATTGAAATAGAAAAATAAAATTTCAATAATACTTAGGAAAGTTGAATGAGGTTTGATGAAAATTCTTATTTTATTTATTTTTTGACAAAGTCTTCATTATTTTAGGTATCTATTTGCTAATGGCACCCACGTATTTAATCTAACGCTTTGTTTTTTTTAACTCCATCATAAACATATGTATCTATAAATCCAAGTAGATATTATCATTACAAATTATCACTAATAAGTAATACGTGATACCATTCATCATACCTACGGATAATAAAGTTATCATTTCCTGTGTAGTGTTCGTTCTAACTGTAGGGCAATAAATTTACTAAAAGCCCTTCGTGATTAAACTAACGTTCATAATTATTCAGAACGAAAGCACCGAGAAAAAATTAAATTAAAAAAGAAAATTATTACAGTCGGCCCAATTTAAATACACATTACTGCGTGCTTAATGCACCCCTCTTTATTTAGGAATCGTGCCTTTTACTCGGAGGAGCTGTTCCTTTAACTTTCTCTTTTCGTTCGCAGGTGGAAACTGCTGGTTCGAGAGGGACAGAAGGGGATCTGGGAGTTTCTTCAGTGGCGAGACGTAAAGAAAGCTTATCCAAAGACCCTAAGGAAGTTTGAAATTGCTATTCTAGCGAAAAGGATTATATGTTACGGCGGCGCCCCAACGCCGACGACGACGACGCCCGCTATACAATCTTCTATACCTATTTAACTGGTGGCTTCGGAAGATATATTTCGGCACCTTGAGGCTTTCGCTAATGCCTTTTACAATTCCCTATTAAATATTCAGAGTGTTTCGTGGCGATGAAGATTGCTGAGCAATTGTGAAGACGTTTATTCCTAAATACAACCGTTACTGAGAGTAGCTCTGGGTGTACGCATTACAACCACATCAGTGAGTAGGCCAATCTTTAAATATCTGTGGTGTGTTTCAATAATGATATACGTACCTTTTTAAAATGTGTATAACAATCACACTTCGCTATACATTGTTATGACTGTACATAAGTATAACTTATATTGTGAATATTAGAAACTTAACGATAGTTCAATTATTTTTTGACCTGTAATAGATTTTATTCGGTACGTTACTGTGTGACTTTGTTCTACTAAAATAATATTTTGACTAAATGAATTTATGTACGTTGAATTTAAATAAATGTGTTAATTGACAATATTTTATTTGTTTCATTTATATGTTTTATAAGAAATCAACATTATCTGCGAAAAATAATATTTCCGTAGACATTTTTTTTATGGAAACTGACACGGATGACTACATCACCTAATGCACCAGTTCTTTTGGTATCAGTGATGTCAGCCTAAACACATTGGTGAGTTATGTAGGTGGTCCCATGTCAGCACTTCCCTCATTCAAGGCAGTGGTACAGGAAATATTTCTTTGAGACCTTCAAAAATCAATCCAACTTTGTATACACTAGAAGCCACCACAACTAATACATTCATTTGTTGGCGTGGGGTCATGAAACAATAAACAATACGATATCAAAACAAAGCCCACACCGAGCGAAGTTCCATAACCATTCAACATCCGGTCCGGAGTTCCGGTTAAGCCGACCAAATCCTGGCTGTTGGCCTCCGATACAGCCGCCCTAATGAAACTCTCGCATGTGGGTTCACTACTATATCCATCCAGTGCTTCGACTCTTGCTGGATATTCTGTAAATTATAAATTCATAATACCGTGTGGGGCCTGTACTTAAAAGAATGACCCCACTTTATCTCTTCCCAGGCATGTCGTAAAAGGCGACTAAGGGATAAGGACAAAAAGCCGTGCAAAAGGGCGACAGGCTCGCCACCTCTCGCCTTGGCACGGTACTTCAACCCATTCGTGCAGTATACGTACAGTATGAACGTCTTCGTGCCTTGTATGCTGATTGATATCTTGTCCGAATAACTTGCGAAATGTGGTGGTCGGTGTAGTGCGGTAATTTACCGCGATCGGTCTTGCAGCGCAACACCGATTGCTCTGCTTACCCCGATTGTCGGGATTCAGCGTGAGTAATATGTATGTATGTATGTATAAATTCAAAACTTAGGTTTGAAAACGTTATTCATTGGCGATTCTTATTCAATAATGATATTCGCTTTAGCCCTTCTGATTCTGCCACCCAAACTTGTGTTCATGAAAAAAAATTTAATTCGTCAATTTTCCTTCAGTCTCCATGACTAATGGGCTAATAATAATGTACTAGATGATATTTAAGTAATGTGGTCTAATCGGTCAGGTACTTCCACTAATAAACCATACCGCAGATACAAATTAAAAAACAAAGAATTTTTTCATCTTTCACAATGAAAAACAAAATATATTTTGAACTAACAAATTTTGTAAACCGACCGATTCGTTCGTTACCTACTGGCGCACTGTAAAGGCTGAGGAAATCACATGTATACGGTCGCGTCATAGCAATGTATGAACGCTACAAGTTGTTACAGTTTTGTTTCCTTTAGAAAAACTTTAAGGCGATGAACATTTATAATTCGAGAAAATTAAGAGAACATTTTTCTTTTATCGAGAGACCAAATATATTGGGTGGACATGAAAGGACTTTTCGTTTTTAGTAACGCACCCTTTGAAAATAATAGCATCTTTAACTTATCCTGTCTCGTGATTTAAGCAAATATGGAAAAAGTATTAAAATAATACCTATTAGGATATTTAAAATTGCCTAATATGACTAGATCAGTGCTGAACATGTTTGTGTACAATCAGAGGCAGCCAAACGTCCATGCTTAATCGTCTTTCCGGTTGGCGAGGCAATACAAGGAGTGGGTTCAAGCTTTTGGGGTGAAATATTTTGTGTGAGTATGTGAGGGTATGTGAGAGGTTAAGGGTGTGTGTGTGTATATATAGGGATGTTTTGTAATGATACCACATATCTCTGGAATAGCTCATCAGAAATTGATGCGGTTTTCTACAAAAGGAAGAGCATTTTATGGAGAGTGTTTAAAATTACATTAACACTATGCAATTTCAGTTTGTAGAGCATTAACCATGAGAGCGAAGAAAGTCGAAGAGCACTCAGCTAGCTTGGAATTTCTGAATAAATGAAAAAGTTTACCAACTAGGCATGTTAATTTTGGTTTCAAAAGTTAACCAACAAAATCGTTTGGTATAATTTCCATACGAATCGCGGGTTTAGAAGTCGTATTTAATATAACAATTAGTTGTTTTAATAAAATTCCTCCTTAGGGGATTAAAAAAAATGAGTTATGTATAGATGAAGAACTACGCTACATATATAGGAGCATGCGTGTTTTCATATTTTTATATATCATATATACAGCAAAATAATAAATCTATTAATATTTAAAAAAATCGGTTACTTATTATATGCTTATAATTTTTTTTATGTAATATTATTTGGTAAATTTGGACATATAATTTTCTTTCATTTTGGTATATGTATAAATATTGATAGATATATACAGATAGATATTGGTTAGGTATTTATGTAAATGCATTTTTAAATTTAACCCTAATTTAAATGATTCATTTTGTTTACGCCTACTTATGCTGTCCCCACTCCAAAGGTTGGCTATATAAAAGTGCTATGATAGCATTAAGTCTACCTTTTTGTTCGTTTTTAGTAAGCGTGACAATAAATAAATAAATACAAATATATACGTACGAGAGGAGTGTATGTTGCCACCTAGGTTGAATTTCTTCTTTCTCTTATTTTGCAGCCATTTTATTCACCCCACTGCTGGGTACAGGCCTCTCTCTTTTTACATGATATGAGAGGATTTTAGCCATACACTTCCACGGTGACGAACCGGCTTGGAAGTGGGTTTCCTCGCGATGTTTTCCTTCACCGGAGTGTCATGGCCATTTTAGCATAAACTCAAAATTTATAAATATTTTGCTCCCAATGGGTATCGAATCCGCACCTCCAGCTTGTGAGGCGTCCTCTTGTCCGCTCGGTTAGTCTGACACACCTGACTAGAGCGTGGGGGGTGTCACGTGGAAACATCACTGACATTAAATCGACAATGTGCGAGAGGGAAGCACATATATTTTGTATTGAATTTAACTATCTGTGTCCCTGTCATTTATCATTTGACATGACATTGACAGCGACCATAGTAGGGGGGTTGAGCGCCTCAACAAGTGAGTTGTTGTTGGATTCGTCTTGTAACGTGCTCGGGAGGCTAATACCGAGCGTTGTACCACCGAGCTAACAACGCTGACAAAATCCGAATCCTCTGATCTAAATACCAATGTTCTACCTATGTACATCATACGGGGACTTCAGGCCCCCTTAATTATGTTGTTGTTGATTTCACCCAAGCATCGGATTGCGATATTAAATACATTATACCTACTCCATCAACAGTAAATCCATGGGTTCTGAAGCCTTGAGTCGGAATGTGTAAATTCTGATACTAGACTATACATATACTGTCTCCATACTCACATTATTTTTATTTATTTTCTGGTATCTGGATGATTACCCAACTTTTGGAATAAAGCTCATGAAATTCCTCTGCCCAAAAAGAGCTTCCTTTCTGGCCGATCTCAATTTTACCTTCTCACTCCAAAGATAGTGTGAGTAGTACTTTGGTGGGTCGGCGAATTACTTCATTTCGCACCAAATTTCGTAGCGATATTCCCAGCATGGCTCGCTCCATGGCTCGCTAGGCGACACGGATCTTTTGGGCTAAGACAGCCGTTAGAGCGCACGTTTCACATCCGTATGTCATGACCGGGAGTACTCACTGGTCGAATATCCTGGTCTTGAGATTTTGCGGCAGGACAGATTTTAAGACGAATTTCAGTTTTCCGAATGCAGCCCAACCCACTTGAATACGTCTTTCTACCTCCTTGAGTAAGCCTTGTCGATCTAGCCGAAGTAATTGACCGAGGTAAACGTACTCCTCTACTTGTTCAATTGTTTCGCCATCGATGATTATTTGTCCCCCACGGATAACGTCTTTCGACATGACTTTGGTTTTATCCCGGTTCATCTTCAGACCGATCCTCAATGAAGCCTTATAGAGGTCGCTGAGCATCTTCTGAAGCTGATTCCGGGAATGAGCGAGGATAACAACATCATCGGCGAAACGTAGATGACTGAGAAACTCTCCATTGATATAGATGCCCATTTTCTCCCACTGAAGCATCTTGAACACGTCTTCTAATGCATTTATAAAGAGCTTGGGTGAGTTCACATCTCCTTGTCTCACCCCCTTTCCAAGTGGAATGGCGCGGGTGTTTTCGTGGAGTCTCACAGTCATCGTCGCCGATCGATACAAGTTTTGGAGTACCTCGTAGCGTATCGGTGGTTTAATCTGAATCTAAGGAGGGAGTTTTCGACAGCCCACTTTTCAACTGAGTCGAATGTCTTCTCATAGTCGACAAGGGCAAGGAATATCAGCTTGTTTTAGTCATCACACTTTTGGTTCACCTGTCTTACAGTCAGGATTTGATGTTATATGTAGATGTGATGTGTATATTATCTAATATTATTGTATTTACATAGGTGCATATGTTTATTATTTATGTAAAGTATTATTTTCTGTTATCTATATATTGGTTAATATATGCATGTTATTCAGTTAAGTGTTTATATTTTTCCTGTTTATATATAATGAGCCACCTAAGCTTATACACAATTACGAGTTCCCAATTTATAAATTTTCCCTGTCACTCACCAAGTAATTATGTAGTTATAATAATAGGTCGAGCCGACGAACAGTCCTTCGGCAGTAGGTGCAGCCCATTGGTCCATACAAACATGTATTTAGTACAATGAATAAATATATATTTTCTTAATTTATACCTAAATATGTATATAATGGCATATGCCATGTGCCATATTACCATGCGATATGCGTCCCTTATATACCTCTGCATAACCGGGTACAGTTGCTTGTTCATGCAAAGTTTACAACATCTCCTACAGGTTCCACAATGGATCACAGGCGGACGGACCCCGGCTAAAGTGTCTAATTTAGACCGCAGTAGAAATTTACCAACGATTCAAAATAATTGTGGACGGAGTATGCCATTGTTCACATTCAAAGGACACACCTTTTCAAAGGAGCCACTGAAAAATAGCGTTTTTGATACGTTGGTATAGAAACCATTCGTTTAAGCTCCTCCTGGTATTCGGCAACACGGATCCAACGTTCTCTCGCGAGTGCCTGGTGTCGTCATGTCGCTCCAACATCCATCAACCTGGGGCTCACTGTTCAGCCCACTTACATTTGAGATTTGCACCCGGTGTACAATATCTAGGTATTACTTGCGGCTACGAATATCTTCGTTTATAACGATGTCCCGTAGCGACATTCCCAGCATGGCTCTCTGAGCGACACGGAGCCATTGAGCTAAAATAAAAAAGATTATTTAATCTATAAAAATCGATAATATTTTTATCGACTGCAATCACTAGCAGTGTAAAGCTGGCAACGCGTTAATGTCAGTGAAATGTCATTTTAATCTGTCTTAATTGAAGGTATTTTATAATTGGTGGACCAAAGTGTGAGCGCTCCATCTAGTCTAGTATATCGATGCAGTCTTGGGCTAAGGCTAAGGGAAGTCTAAAGGAGGACGCCGGAAGCTCGTACGGCATCTAATTGGGTCCGGAATGTAGGTCCAATCGCTTTGGGATAGGCGGGCGGACGTGTCCGGGCAGCAAAATAACCTACCTTCCTGAACACAGGTCTCAGCAAGATATATCTGACAACTTGGAATACACCTGCGAGAGAAATTCTGTAACGTATCTCTATAGGGTATTCGATATTGTACTGTGATCTAAAACTAATTAATTACCTCTTTACTAGCATAAGTTGCAAATTTACGAAAAACTGTCAAAGCATGCTGGTCTTGCAAGGCAGCGCGCGCACCCGGTTTTTGGCATTAACACGCTCATAACTGTTGTTATTAGTATGTAGATCTACATCGTGTCATATATTTTTGGAAACTAGAATAAATAACCTGCATTCTGAATATTTTTTCAGGTTTCTAAGTCTAATAATGTTGGCAGTATGAAAGCGAAGTCCCGGAATTTATGTAAATGTAAATATCTCGTAATGTAAATCAATAACATATAATTTAATATATATATTATAAATATAGATACAATTTCGAGTAAAATGATGTGTAAGACTTATATATTTGGTTTTATTATCTGACAGAAATATAATTTTGAAATCACGCGCGCTCACTACACTTGTAGAAACAATGAACACAAACGAGGAATTTTTGTTCGAAGGTGATCGTAAACGCATGGAACATGTAAACAAACATTCCAGCAACACTCTCTATGCTTCCGTGTTGCCAGATATCGAATACTGAATTCCCTAGAGCAAAATTATTGTGCGGCAACTGTTGCCGCAATGCTATGGCTTTAATTTCGATGTGGCAACAATTGTTGCCACAAATGCTAGTAAGGGCTATGCATCAACGTCTTCATTTTACTATTTGACACTTTTCTGATCCAACTTACAGCTTCTGAGGTAAGAATTTTTAAATTTTTTTAAGGTGTTGCCATTTCTGAACTCAACGGCAGACCGACATATTCTTGATGCTGAAAAAACAAGGAACACGACCAGCATAATCATTTTCATTACAAAATTACGTGTTTTTTTCACTGCCTCCCAGTCTATAGTTCGATTGGGGAAATCTACAAATAGGCGCATGTGGGTTGTATAATATGTATTTATATGTTCACTATAACCATATGAAAATAACGTAATGCATTTTATTACTATATTGAACTAAATGATGTGTTTATTTATTTAGTGTCTGATATTGTAATATTATTAGGTAGGTATTACATGTGTCTTTATCTGACCTAGACTTTGTATAG
Source organism: Adela reaumurella (assembly GCA_009867175.2). Lineage (NCBI taxonomy): Eukaryota > Metazoa > Arthropoda > Insecta > Lepidoptera > Adelidae > Adela > Adela reaumurella. Next base: position 117,471 of record WYDE02000032.1, on the reverse strand, counting down.
ATTATATTCTGTTGCGTTAACAGGTACTTATACATATACAGTAGGCGCCCGGTAATCCGGTGCTCTTCAATCCAGCACGCCCTGTAGTCTGGCATTTGGCCTTCAGCTGACCCGTTCTATAATTTTGGATCGCAGACTAGCTGACGAGGACCTGCAGCGGGTCGGAACGTAGTGCGCAAAGGAGTCTGACGGTGCCGCCTGGTGGTCCCGACCTCAATGGACACCCTTTTCTACTGCCAATTGGCCCGGATAGGTTCGGTGAAGCCATTGATTGCTGAGTTCAAAACCTTCCCCCAGGGTGGCAGGCGAAGTTTGATCTCGCGCTCGGCAGTCAATTTCCCAAACAAATCCATTTATCCGGCAGTTCCAGTAAATTGTGGAGCCGGCACTTAAAAGAATGGCCCCACTGCATCTCTTCCCATGCATGTCGTAAAAGGCGACTAAGGGATAAG
>WYDE02000032.1:87860-105128 GCA_009867175.2 Adela reaumurella | reverse complement strand
AGAGGCCTGTACTCAGCAGTGGAGCGAATAAAATTGCTGCAAAATAAGAAAGAAAGAAGAAGAAGAAGAATTCCATTTCGTTGAACATAATTGAAGTTATTTTCTATTTATATTAAGGCAGATCTCCGGGAATTTTACTGATTCGGACGGAAAAGACCCTTTCGCGAAATGTCCGTGTGCTCAAAAAGGCCCGTCATGAAAATAAGGTAAAGTTTTGTGAAGACTTGTTCAGTAGTTTAGAAATTATCGCATTCACATTCCTTCTTACTACATCGATTGACGGATCCCGATCTTGGTATGCGAATTATGGATACTCTGCAAACTTCTTTAAACTGAGCCTGGACCATCTATTATTGGCGATTAACAATATGAGTGATTGGAGGAAAACAGGTTGCTTATGACAGTTATATTATCTAGATGCCTTTACATTATATTGCAGTGGAGTAGATGACATATGTACCTAATTCTTTATAACTGATGTAAAAGTTTATGAAAATTAACATTTTATTATGAACTACGCTGGGAGCAGCAACATCAGAGAGACCGAAGAGTATGCCCCGATGAAAGAAATTTCACCATAGGAGTACCATAACAGTTCCGAGGTGTCCGGTGTGTATGCTGTGCATTAAAGCCAATACTTGGAAGGAATGCTACTTCATCGGAATGTGCAGCCAGAACAGAAAAAAAACATCACAATAATCAAGGTAAATATTTGTTATGCACATTATTCTTTATTATTCATTATTTTCACATTTATTTTCTTATTCATTATTATTCACAGAGTGCAAACCACCCATTTCCATAGATTGTTGAGTTTTTTTTTCTGATCTGATTGCATATTCCAAAGAAGTCAGCGATTTCTTTCAAGTAGAAATAGAGAATAAGAAATATAATTTTTCATTTTTCCTGTTCTTATAAATAGCATAACAAAAATATTACTGGACGGGAAAAAAGGCCACAAAGCCCTTAGGCACAAGGCCCTAAGTAAGGGACATAGGCCCATGTCTCACAGCACTGCCGTACTAAAATGTGCGGTGTGTGTGTGTGTAAGAAGCTGATTTTAAGGTGTGCCCGAAATAGTATCACTTTCATGTTACATAGTATGAATGGTAGTTTAATATACAGTTAACATTCAGAATGCATAAAAGCACCTAGAACAGATCGAGCAGCCTCTCAAAAAGAGGCAAGTGCGCAGTAGCCGTTACCGACGAGCATGTCTGAAGAATATGTTAATATTCAGAATGCATATAAGTAAGTACCTAGAACAGATCGAGAAGGTTCTTAAAAAGGGGCAAGTGCGCAGTACCCGTAACAGACGAGATCTGTGAAGAATATTATGGGAGCGCAAGAAGCGGCAGAGGTGTGTCAAGACAAGGTCGTGGCACGTAGGGATCCGTTGTCTTGCTTACCCCACTAACATTTTTTTTCAGTTGCTGATTCTCGGGTAGTATGCAGTGACGTGATGTATATATGTGCGTAATATGATTCACAATTTTTGTGTCTTTATAAAAAAAATAGTTATCTCATCTCTTTTGCCAGTGTTTACCTAAATAGGTAAATTACGAAATAACCTATATAAATAGGTAGGCATCCAAAATTAATGAGAATCATCCAAAAACAGAAATAAGAAAAATATTTTTAACAAATGAAGCGTGAATATGACATTTCGAAAACGTCTACCATATTTCACACTAACCGTAACACGGCTCTAATAATAATACCTATCTAGCAGCTATCGCACTATAATGGGGTGTGACGCAACCATTATTTACGGATGACATTTTCGGCCATACTTTGTGACTCCAAGAGTGAACGAAAAAAAAGTCGTCCGGGACATGCCCTCGTTGTCTCGCCACGATCATAGATGTCGCCGTCGCCGACGGCGCGGCGCTTGGGCGGTGCCGCGGCGCGCCGGTGGGCGGCGGCGGCGGAATTAGGCCTAAAGTGAGGAATAGTTACGAGAAAGAGGGCATAAAATCCAGTTTTATGACCTGTAAATCGAAGGAATGTAAATGTCGATGTTAGTAGAGTGAAAATGTGCACGTGAACGAGGTGAGCGCGGTTGTGATTTGGTAAGTAGAGCATTGTATGTTATTCTTATTAAGTACCTGCATGCGTACATTGATAATTTTATTTTTATTAAGGTACTATTTATTAATTTTGAAATTTTAACGTACTACTTTCTATTAAATGCTAACGTGTATGATTTTAAAATGTTTTCACTATTTAACAATGTACTTACAAATAAATTGTTAGGTAGAAGTGCGTACAATTTTATTTTATTTTCATGTAGGTACCCATTTTTTTATAGTTAACCGGCTAGGGTGGCCGTGCCCAATCTTCCGAGAGAAGCTCATACGCAGCCAATAACACCACGCCTCGCTAAACCACGGTTTGAGAAGCGCCATGTCAGCTTTATTTATTTGTCTGCTTCTGTATATATCCGAATGTGATTTTATGGTCTACGTACACAGGGATCTACCTATATACATACTAATCGTATGTGGGTGTGTATACACATAGTTTAAAATTATTTATTCAAATGTGTTTGGAATAATTATTTATTTAAAAATGTATGTACTTAATTATCTTTTGATTTGTATTTTGCGAAATTAATAATTTTTATTTATATATTTTATTAGATTGCATTATTTTATTATATTATTTATATATTTTAGAAAATTCATTTTTATATGAGAATATGCATACTATTCTAACTAAGTAAATGAATAGGTATGCAAGTAAGATATGTACACGCGTAGATAACAATATAATATAGGTACATAAATGAAATGTACAAATTCTACATTAAAATTAATAGTTTTTATGCCTACTCCAGTCAGTGTAATCGAAATAAACATAATGAGAAAATGATTAGTTTAATGTGAGCCTACCAAACAGTATTGTCAAATTGACAAAGTGTATGGTTCTTTTTATAATTCTATCGTGTTGATGCAACCAATTCGTTTGTTATTTCAACCATACACTCAGTCACTTTGACAAAGCTACTTGCTACATTTAACCAACATAATCGGTAATTTTAAACAAGTATTTTTGTCAGATACACTCTCATGGCACCTTCCACTAATAGTATTGATGTGACTTGAAATGATGGTTTATCCGACATTATTATTCACTGCTCACGCCCCTTTGAAATTGTCTCCCTTAAAGGATTCCGAGTCTAAAATAGTTATCGGAAAATTCCTGAAAAAAACTGTGTAGAAGTGAAATAAAATCTGCTAATTTAAAGATTATTTAGAATAGTCAATCCCTAGAATCCCTGGACCGATTTTGATGCGGTTTATGTATACGTAAATCTTAATTTTTCCCATCACATATAGGCTACTTATTATAACGATAATTAGTATAGGGGGCGAGCAGAGAGCTGAAATGTGAGAGATGTCGGACTTTAACGCGAGCGGAACCGCGGGCACAGCTAGAATTATTATACACGGCGTTAAGCTATCAGTTGGAAGATTTTGAACTGATCTTCTTAGGGGGCGATTCTGTGTCTAACTCGGAACAGTATTTCATAATTATTTTTTTAAGTAAAATTTTATTTAAATTTTTTCATAGATTTTCAGAGCAGGTATTTAAAAATTGTACGGAGATTTACTTTTTTTTATGCTCAATTGCAAAAGTCGTAGAACAAAAGATGTTCCGTTCCATGTACACAATCACTCCTTTTCGGGTAGTAGAGGTACCTATTTACTTAACACCTTGTATATACATGCGGTTCATGTGTTGGTTGGTAAGTGTCAAGACAACTTGCACAGCTATAATTTTCAACATTTAATTGGCCATAAATTAACGCTGGAACTGTAAATAATATTCATTGCATGCGCAATCGTAATTTAGTTATGTCAGCATATTGATTCATGGCGCAGTCGTAAAAGTGAAGTAAATTTATTTTCCCTACATTAAATTGTAACCGAATCACCAATAAACTCTTTTACTGCATTCAAAATGAGACCAACATATGTGTTTATATCTTCTTAATATTTATATATACATACTTAGATACCGAGATGAATTAGATAATTTCATGCAGCTTTGTAAACTTACCCAAAGGTGAACGAAAACACCGTGAATACATCTATATTTTAAATGTACGAACGTGTTATCTGTTTTTTTTTTCAATATAAAAAAACGGCAAAGTGCGTGTCGTTTTCCACATATCTAAAATCAATAGTTTACTTAGAGTTGAAACTTTGTACATTTTTTGTTGGTACTTGGGAGCAGGTTTTTATAATGTCCACTTTATTGTAAAAACGCCACTGGATGGCGCTGCAACATATACACTTCTAAACTGTTCAAACAATCGGCATGAAGTAGGCGTACGAGTAGTGGTACGGATAGGGGTAGATGAAGTAGGCGTACGAGTAGTGGTACGGATAGGGGTAGGTGTAGGTGTAGGTTAGTGGAAGGTATAGGGTCTGATTTAGAACAAGAAACGAATGCGGTGATTTAAGAGTATTATATTTAAAATACAAAATGGTTTCATGTAGATTTTTTTTATTGAGAGCACGAAATATGTTGCCGAGCCACCCAGAAGGTGAATAACGACGCCCGTGGACATTCGGTTTTAGTTGGGGTTGCGAATATCATGCCGGCCTGACAGGTGCCTCTCGTCTCGATTCACGCCCCCCTGTAAGGACTCGAGATTGTGCATGGAGGGAAGTATGTGGACATGGAGAGCGTTCCAGAGTTTACCGGTTCTGTATATGAAAGATCTAGAGGACCGATTGGTACGCCTCCGCGGTAGGTCCATCATGTAGGGATGCAATCCCTGCAATGTACGCGTAGTGCGGAGGTGGAAAGGGGACGGCGGGATCGCTTTAAACCCCTTCCCCGAGAAAATATTCTTAAAAAAACGACTATTGGAGATCATGAACTCCTCCAATTCCCAAAACTGTATGTAAGTGGGGACCGGCCTCTGAGAATCCTACGGCAACATGCAGCACGCCTATCCTTTTATAGCCTCTAAATTGACCGAAAAATGATCGATTTTTCAGTGTTTTTTTTTACTTTTCTCAAAGTGTGTTCTACTTTTTCCAAATTGTATACGTAACGAGTGCGTCTCGCCAAGACACGTCTTTTGACTCCCCACTTGTCCACGAACGCGATGTCACACTCCCAGCTTAAAAGGGGCATTTACGCATACGTGCTATAAATCATTTCCAAAGATGATACCTCCATCAATTTATAATAACGTACTCCTATAATGTGTAAAAAACTATAAAAAAATACATAATTTTTTTTATGAAATATTTTGTACGTACATAGATATATGTACATAAATTTGTACAGCACAAGCGTATCTCTAGATTAATGTGGCGTGACGCGTGACTGACCTCAATGGAAGTTTACTTGGTTTCTTATGATACACATTGTTTAATATAATAAATTTTAAAAATTGTTGGAGTTATGATTTTTTGCATACCAAACTAATATGAAAATGGCTATACTAAACGCAGGGTGCATTTTGGCGGCCATTCGTTCCACCCGCCATTCCTTTTCTAGCATTTATAATTGCCCACTAAAATATGTATCCATTCTTGACAGGAGCGACGTGTGAGAAGGGTCGGCTCCCCTCTCTGTCTCCCAGCACTGGAAAAGCTACGAACATGCGCGGGCGCCTACATGGCCGTTCAAGAAGACTTTATTATAAGGCTTCACCGCTGTTAGTTCAGATAGTCGTTTTCGATAATGACGTCACGTGCAGTGTAGACAAGTCAGTTGTAAATAGGTTGTTAGTGAGATTTTTCAATTTTTTTTCACTATAAGGGGGTGTAGAGAGCAGGCTTTAATTTTTTAAAAAGTGATTTCAAAGTTGTTGTAAATATTTATTTTTAAGAAAAACTTGAAAAAAATAGTATTACAGAAGAAGATACGGGTCATAATCATATTATGACGAGCTAAATCACGATACCTGAAAGTTGAAAAGATTGAAGATATTTTTACCTAAGCGTAACGAACTAAAAATCTAAGTGTTTGCGCTATTTGCCTAATGTTAGATCTACATATACATATTGGGCGTGAAAGGCACCTATCAGACCAGCTTAGCATTCGAAACCCTCTCAAACGAATTAATGACCATGGGCTTTGTTAGAGACTTTCTGCGTGTCTCGACGCCATATGTCGCGTTATCCATAACAAATAAAGTAATCTGAAAAAATCTACGTCTTAATTAATGACAGATTTCGAAATTTCAATTTGTACATACATACATACACATATACATACATAGCGTCACGCCTTTTTCCCAGTGGGGTAGGCAGAGACAACAGATCTTCATGTGCCACTATTTGACACATCTCTGGCGCTTCTTGCACTCTCATAATATTCTTCATACTTGCTCGTCGGTTACGGGTACTGCGCACAAATTAAATTTGTATTTTTAATGATTATACCAAATTCGAGAAAAAAGAGAAAAATATTATCGGTGCTTTCACGCTTGGGGCGTTTCTACAGCTCAAATATTCATCTGAATACCTTTTTGTGTCTCTGCAGTGTCCCGCATCCCACAAACGTGACGTCACCCTGGTGCAGCGCTACTCAATTATTTTTTTCGAGACGGAAGAGCGACCAATACAAAGACTCCATCTTTGTTTTGCCATCGTTCTTTGTGGCGTTCGTGTCACGACCGTCTTGGAATGCACATAGATGTTATCAACAGGTGAGTTAGTGCCCAAAAATACTTCACGATAACGTGTCACGACACTATTTAAACACCGCCGATGATAATTATTGTTGAAATGTTGATTACTTTTATTATTTTTTCTGCAAATACCTACACTGACTGACATTTCCTACGATCAACAGTGCATAAGTTCCACGAACATTATACGTAGACATAAATATCTACCCGTCACCGACGAATAACGGAAAGTCAAATCGATGCGCTAAAACGTTTCACATGTCGACGAATTAATGGATTCGGCAAAAGTATTGAAATGAGTTTCGGTAGAGATATGGTCACCGTTAGCTACAATCGGTGTCATGCGTCTGCCACATAGTGGTCAATCTATCTAACTATATACCCACTCAATAAGTATTACTTTTAAAACACACCCAAGCAATTTTGTTATATAAAATAAGTTGTTATATATACTAAAAAATAGTACACAGGTACATATATCGTTACCTAAAATACTTTTGAGTGGTTCTGGGGTTTTTAATTTTTTACTTGCGTAGAATCTAATTTTGTAATAAATCTTCTCTAAACGGTACCCAATAAGACCGTATTACAGAGCTGTACATAGGCACTGGTCTATAATGTGAGGTACGAGAGTCTTCAAAGACTTGATAGTGTGTCAATAACTATCCAACGATACCTCACTCGATTTATTTGAAAAATTAAATAAATTTTTAAATTTTCATTTCGTTGCACCCTTTGCATATCGTACCTAAAGGTGACGGGACCTTTGGCATGTGAGTATTAATTTAAACAGTATTAAAAAATAATTATAAAAAAATAATTTTTAAGCAAAGTTAGCCATAATACAAAACATATGTACATCCGCAATGAGGCCTTAATACTAATCTCACATAACTCGTTACGTGAACACACAAATATCGCGTTACTCGATTTGTATGAAAAATTAAATTAATACTTCTGTTTTCGTTTTGGGACACCCTGTACCTACATCGATTACAATGATTAGAATTTTCTATACATCCATATAATATGTACAATGCACAACACAATACACCAAAATTTTTTTATTCTTGTAAAAAGGTTTTCATAAAAAAATGGGCGTCATAAAATTCTGTGAAATCCAGACTGACAGACACCGAGCAATTTTGAATTTTTTGCGGCGGGACCTTAATAAGGCAAGTATCTATAGTATTTTTAGAATATTTAATAACCTTGTATACGTACGCCCATCTTCTTTGCGAAGCAGTTTGATGTTCGCCATGATTTGGATTTCACATTAAAAAAAAAATAGGTAGGTAGATAGGGTATAAGGTAGGTACATATATACATACATACATAGCACTCACGCGGAATCCCGACGATCGGGGTAAGCAGAGCAACCGGTTTTGTGCTGCAAGAACTCCGGTAAATTACTGCACAACACCGACCACCACATTTCGCAAGTTATTCGGACAAGATATCAAGAATCATGTAAGGCACGACTACCCACCTACTGCATGACTTGATAGAAGTACCGTGCCAAGGCGAGAGGTGGTGAGCCTGTCGCCCTTTAGCACGGCATCTTATCCTTATCTCTTAGTCGCATTTTACGACATGCGTGGGAAGAGATGCAGTGGGGTCATTCTTTTAAGTACCGGCCCCACACGGTACATACCTATCCTAAATATTACGGTCTAGTAGTCACATAACAAAAATGCAAATTTAGACAACTGCAACCCGCCATAACCACAATCTGACACATTAAAAAATTAAGATTTTTAAATGTAAGCCATATTTTTATGTTATGTATTTTAAAGTGGTTATACTTTAAAACCCAATTAAAAATCGGACAAATTACAAAAATTCAGCTGTGTACATGGTTTTGATACTTATACTTATTATGGTTAATATGGGCAAAATTGAAAAAAGTAAAAATAAATAAAAAATTACGTTACGTAGAAATTAAATTTTTATTTGACTTGCCACTATTTGTTTACGGCGGTTTGTCATTTTTTTTATAATTACATGAACGTAATAGATGATATATCAAATTCAAAGTTTGAAGCGGTGATGTTATCTCAATGAAAAAGTAGACGGAGGATCTGGACTTACTATACGTGTCTTGAAGATTTTGGTACGTTCTAGTCCGGGCGTTAAGAGTAACCACCAAGCATTTTAGGTTCAAGCAATGTTCACTAGGCTTTACACTTCGACCTATGGAATGTTGCCACGGTGGCGGTCATGGTGGTCTCGTTTATGGGCGTTACCTTCCTTCAGGCAAAAAAATTATATTTTAGCGTTCTGTTAGCTCTTCCTAGCATAATTTTTTTGCGCCATTTTTTTTAAGGAAACTGACACGGATGGCTACATCACCTCATGCACCAGTTGTCTGGTACTAGTTATGTCAGCCTAAACACCTTGGTGAGTTATGTAGGTGGTGTCATGTCAGCACTTCCCTCAATTCCAGCCGTAGTTGACTGAAAAATGGAAATCGTTAAATTGTATCAACTTTCAGAAGCCTCGGTGTCCACCAGGACCCGTTTCAGAACCCGTTGTCAAAACTACGTGAATTGCTTCATAGCGAAAAGCTCCAAATTTGAAGCAATTTCCATGCAAAAAAGACTACAATATATAGGGTTTTGCATTTTGCTGATGTCAAAAATTTGTTTTAGCAATACATGGGGATCGTTGCCTTCCTAGGTAGGTACTAAAAATTGCTATATGTTATAATTTCCTACTATTTTGCATTGAGCTGCTACCTGTAATTTACATGCACATACATATCACTCACGCTGAATCCCGACAATCGGGGTAAGCAGAACAATCGATGTTATGCTGCAAGAACTCCGGTAAATTACAGCATCTCGCAAGTTTTTGGACAAGATATCAAGCAGTATGTAAGGCACGAAAACCCACCTACTGCATGATTGGGTAGAAGTACCGTGCCAAGGTGAGAGGTGGCGAGCTTGTCGCTCTTTAGCACGGAATCTTGTCCTTATCCCTTAGTCGCCTTTTACGACATGCGTGGGAAGAGATGCAGTGGGGTCATTATTTTAGTTCCGACCCCACACGGTACCTGTAATTTCTTTAGGGTAATACATGTTTTAGTATTTTTAATGCTAAAATAATATCATAATTTATTAATTTCATCGAATAAAACACGAAAAACATTAGAACTACGCTGAATTTGCTGATTAGCATAGCTTCCTACATGACAGCTGTATTTACAAAATTCGTAGAAGGAAAGCATACCACTAATGTTACTAATTTCACTGCACGAACGGCTATTCATAAGAAGTTGCGGGTCTCTACACTTATGTATTGCAGTGGCGAAAGCGAAATGAAAGTGGGGTAAATTCAGTTAAAATGCGGTAATTGAGAAAAATATGGAGTGTATCTTTTAAAGATAAAGTAAAGAATGAATGTATAAGAGAATAATTTGTATTGAAAGGAAGAATAGCGAAAAGAATAGAGAAAGACATGTTTCGAGGGTTTGGACACATGGAAATAATATATGGTGAGAAAATCGCCAAACCAATATATGAAGCAAATGTCGAAGGAAGGGTCAAACGCAACCGACGATAGACGAACATACCATGTTCAAATTGATAACCCTTTAGGAAAGGGACTAGTTCTCAGCATTCGTTACCGGCGTGCATGTGTGTAGAATGTATGTCAGAAACGTGTCAAATGGCGCCAAATTGTTTCTGCCTTCCACTCCCGGGAAGAGGCGTGATTACATGTATGTGTGTATGTCCGGTATACCATTCACACGACACATATATTGGTTTGCCATGTACCTTTTCTTGCAGTTGCATTATTCTAACGCTAGGCATGTGACTGAAGCCACAGAAATATTGTGTCACACCGGTGTTCACACATTCACTTCCTTCAACCATTCAAGCTTCCCGCAGTTCGGTATCTCTTGAACCGCCTGCACCGCCTGACCCCAGGCTTGAGCCTGAGAGTCCTTGGTTGGTGGGACTCTTTCCATGTCTCGATAATTTTTTTGTGAAGAGTATCCAGCGACACGTATTCACTGTTTCGCAAGCAATGGACTTAAAATTTTAAAACAAAATTTAAAAATATAGATTGCAAAAATTCTGGCACAAACTTCCAACCTGAGGTTATTTGGAAGACTATAAGTTGTTCATGGCTTATTAAACGTATCCCATCTGTAGAGCTCTAAAATAATCCATGGTAAGCGGGCGTACCATGCCATGAAAAAAATTGACACATTTAATGTGATAATGTACAACAGATAAAGCATCTCGTGTTGGTATTTTGTGGGAGAATGTACGGCTATGTAAATTTTGTATTTTTTTTATTTAGTTTATTTATAAAGTATGGATGAATGAAAGAAGAGGATGTGAAGAAATCATTGACGCTTACTATTCCTGCAGCCTCAGGCGCGTGCCAAGCGTAAGTTAGTTCGGTGCAACTGCAGGACACCGATTCAAGTCCGTTTGAAAGGTATTCCGTACTGCTTAAAATTTTATGGCTGCAAATGCAGCCACAAAATGATGAATCCCTGTCATCTCAATCAGCTACTTGAGCATAGTTCTAGTATTATTTATTTGATAAAAATAATAAATAAATTATGATATTTTCTAGCATTAAAACTACTAACCTATAGGCGGCACGTCTCTCAAGCATATATGAACCTTCAGAGACTTCAGGATCTAATATTATTAATTTGATAAAAAAATTAAATAATGATATTTTTTAGCATTAAAACTACTAAGCTGTAGGTACATATATACGAACCCTCAGAAACTACAGGTAGCATCTCCGTGCAAAACATAACGAAAAAATAACTCATAGGCGTTTACATATAGAGCATATGTAGGCAACCATTCCCATGTTTTGCTAAAAATATTTTTCACATAAGCGAAGTTGAAAATAATAGTATACTAATATCTGTCTTTTTGTATCGAAAGTGCGTCATATTTAGAGCACTTCGCTGTTAAACAAGTTATGGCTTTTTAACGTTCCCATTTTTATTACAAATGGTGCTGCAATCACCCTGATGATCACCCGGTGGCTTCTGAACTTTCAGTCAACTAGTGCAAGAAACGGGCAAGGAAGAGCGCTAGAACATTAAAAGAAACATTTTGTTCCTGAAGCTGAACAACCCCCCTAATCGAAGGCACCACCAATATTCTGGGGTAGCAACATTTTCATAAAGTAAAAGTAAGTTCTAGTGAACACGTATACGAAGTTTCATCGCTTGAACCCAAAATGCAAGGAGGGTCTCGTTTTAGCTTATAAACATCCGGACTAATCTGGAACATTATGGAACCTTCAAGCGGTTCCAATTAAACACAAATACATAAGGGTTACGGAAATTTCGAGAAACACAAAAAACGGGCTAGGCTTACCATCACGCCTCTTCACAGGAGGGGTAAGCAGAGACAATGGAGCGCCATGTGAAACGTTCCTGTCATACATCCTTTGCTTACTCCATTGTCATACATCTCTTCATACATGCTCGTCGGTTGCGGGTGCTGCGAACATATAAACCTGATTATAAGTAGGTAGAATTTCTTTGTTATGTTATTTATAATATGTAGGTATGAGTCTTGACTGTACGTATAGTAATTAGAGTAAGTTTATACGTAGGTACGACACCGATAGTATTTTCCACACGGATGGAGTGGTGATAGTGTTGATATGGTATCCTGGGGATCTACCGTGCTATTATCACATGAGCGAGTGAAGAGACATCGCCACGATTTCATTCAATCAGACTGGCGGTGTCGAGTGATCTCGAGTGCGTTAACGCATATACGATTGGCTGAAATCTCTTCACACACTCGAGTGATATTAAGCAGGTTAGTAGGCCTGATCGGTCAGGATCAGTAGGACAGGTGATACATACAATCTCCAATGTCGGTATCCATAAAACACGGATTAATCATTCTAAATAGGTAGGAATTTAAGAATAATTTTTAATTAAAAATGTTATGTAGTATTTATTCTAACGTCTAATGTTGACATAATTTACGAATTGAATTTTTCTGTAAAATATGGTACCTTCCAGATACCAAAATAAAATAGTTTTTTGTTTAAAAACGTGCTACAGACAGGCCAAGTCGTTGGTATATTATAAAAATAAATATAAATATTTCTGCATAGCAGAAGGCGGACCTATTGCCGGAGGCAATCTTTTCCAGTCAACCTTTATACACTACAACACAATAATATTGTTAGTGTATAGGTTTTTCTCGCGATGTTTTCCTTCACATGGGTTAATTATAATTTTGCTTTGCACACAAATTTTACCCGAGATTTTAAAATCCGGAAAAATTGGGCTCATACCCTGGTATCGAACCTACGACCTCTCAAGTAAGAGGCGCGCGCTCACCAACTAGGCTACTCCGCAACCCTAATATCGTACCCTTATATCGTATCGTATAAGTAGGTATATATCGATCTATTTTATGGGGCACGAAATGGTGGCAGTAGGCTTGAACGAGCCAGCCATCCTGCCGATACTATTGTTGAGCTTCGTGTATGGACATTGAAGCAAGGATGTAAAGGTCGAGCGAACGCATTAGCCAGGAGATCAATACAGAAGCGCGCCATTACAGCGTGATAATAACAACAATAATTATATCGTAATCAAATCTGCAAGGTGGATACGGATTACAAGGAAACGTCGGGGCGCTTCCTGTCTCGATATAAAACAGAATCTCCCCGATAAAGCCGGCTATCGGTGGCCATAATCAAATTCACCGCAGCGGAGCTCGGCGGCGGGCGGCTCACGTCCTCGCCTCCTCCGTCGCCGCCGCCGCCGTTGTCGTCTCGCTCGGCGGCGCGGCGCGCGTGTCGGGGCGAGGCTATCCGGTGGCGCCGCTCGCGCGGCTTCGTCGCCGGCGGGAGCGAGCGGGACGTCGTCGTCGCCCAATCGATGCGGCGGAGCGCGGCGGTGGCAGCAGCGCAGCGGTGCGACGGCGCGCGGCGGCATCCAGCCACGCGCCTCCCTAGCCGCTAGCCTCGCTCGACCGACGCACAGCGCCGCGACGTCGCGAGACCGGCAGACGCCCGGGAACGTCGCGACCGCCAGCACGTCCGTCCCATCCTGCGACACTTCTCCCAGTGAGTTTTACGAGCGCTCGAGTTGTAAAGCGGTCTCGTTAACATCGCCGAGATGGCCGTATTTAACTTTGACTCGTTTCGGTTTCAGGGTCGGCGGCGGTCAGCTGATTCCGGCGCCGGGGCGGCGCTGAATGGCAGCCGGCATCCGTCAGCCGGACCGTCAGGTACGTCACGTGATCACAACAATCGCCATTCGTCGCTCCGTCTCGCCTCGCCGCCGCGCCCCCGCTCCTCTTATTTACAAACACCGGCCGATCGTTGCGAATCCTTCTCGGAAAATGCAGCTGATTTTCATTTTACATTTGCAATTTTGTGCGCGAGTGCAGATAATTTGAATACGTATTAAAATCGATAGAGAGCGGGTGCGTCGGGCGGGAAGGAGTACAATGTGACCCCAGCGGAGGCTGTCTCGTAAATTATCAATATAATGCACCCTTCTCTTTAGCTTTTATTCTGTGCCCGCTTGTGCAACTATGAGTCTGTAGGTGGCTGCGCATCTCGCGTAGCCGGCCGCACGTGTAGTGGTGAGAACATTGTAATGGCATCTGCGCTTTGTCCGAGTTCCTTTATGAAAAGAAATAAAAGCAAAAACGGACGAGCTTTTGTGAAGCTGCGCGACCGATATTCGAAGAAAACGCTTAGGTATTCGATGACAAAAGAGTACCCTTTTTGTCACCGGCACGGGGGAGGTCTCATCTTTGCGAATATTATTTTTGCACATCGACCAATAACTTTTCGCACACTTTTAAAGCCCTATCATTGGTCACTAGCTACCATTGTTCCTTCGTAGATTATCGACGCAGGTTACGCCCGTTTACTCGAATAGGTTCACCCCTTTCTTATCTGGTAACTTAGATTTCCATTCGAGTTGGCCGGGTCGGTAAAGTTTATGCGCTATCAGTGCGGTGGAGGCGCGGAACCCTTTTCATGTTGAAGACCCCAGCGTGTAGTAAATCGACTGTTTTATTTTATAGACGCCGGAGCGAGCATCCCCCTGGGTGCAGCCGTCGAGACTTCGCGCACTTTATCGTAGCAGCGGTCGAGGCGGAGCGAGATTTGGTCCGTGAGCTTTTAAGATATTACTCTCTTTGAGCCAGAAATTCTGATGTGGCGCTTGTAAAAGATGAGATTACATATTACTATTTGAAAACTTTCAATATTACTATTATATTTGGGATTCATCCTTATTTAAAATGCAATTTTTGAAAACCATCAAAGATTAAAAATACATTGAACTCAAAATATATATCTGAAGGTATACCTACCTACTAAAAAGCACTCTAAAACAACGTAACCTTAAAATTAAGTTAACCTAGACAAGATTAATTTGTTCTCAAGTGTTGCAGGCTCGACCGAATTCTTCAAGAGCATCTTCAGGAAAGCAGCAGATGCGGTCGTCGCGTCGCCTTCTGTACGTATACTGAATGTATCCTGAGTGTCTGATTCTGTCCGGTATACCTTCAGTATACGTAACAGAAGATGACACTATTCAGCACGAGATCTTCAAATGCGAATATCCTCCAGCTTCGTCGTCATCATGGGATCTTCAAGTTTGAGTAGCGGCACCTTCATAAGTAGTTCACTTGTCTTCATAATCATGTCATATGTAAATATATATTATATATGTGCAATAACTTCAATTTATTTAGTCAATACATTACATTGTAAGTACATACATCTAAATGTGTAGATATATGTACTGTAATTATTTCATTATAAAGTTGCTGAAATGTATTAATTATTAAATTTTTTGTTCTATCACGTTCAGTACATTATAAAACATACTTTAATTTAGTAACATACCTTGTTATTTACATAGTTACCTACTTACTTTCAACTAGATGGTTAGTATGAAATAAATTAAATTACATATGAAAACAATTGACCTGTTCGGTAGGTAAAATCATGTATTCAAATGAAAAAAAATTGAAATACTCTTACCTTCTTCAATAAAATAGAAAACTAATAATAAAGCAGAAATGTGTACAAAGAGAGAAAATAAAATTTTCTGAATTTACTGTATAACCATGCAACAAAATACTTGACTATGTACTTAATTGTAAAAACTTAAAATTAATTTGCTGTCTAAATGAAAAAGTAGGTAATTATTCTCATTATGTATTAATCATTAATGTGAAAGAAATATCTACGTATTATTTACCTGTACGCTTTTGTTCTAATAAACTACATATGCTTGTGTTTTTTAAATAATAAATAGATTTTTAATTTGTTGGTTTTTGTTTATTTTCTACTTCCCAAAATAATCTAAGAAAATGTCATTTTAATGTAAATATCACAATTTGCATACATAATTTGATATCTAACTGCCTACGCTAGGTTCGAATCCTAAGCAAGTCTCATATTACATTGAAATAACAAACACATTTTCACATACCTTGCTTAAATTAAATGTGCCATTAGATCAATAAATAAGCAAATTTAATTAATCTTTATAGCATGTTTTATTATTAGACTTTTCAAATGATGTCTCATCTAGGCATAACGATAAATATGATTGATAAATCCAACATTTGGTAGAGTAGGCAGTTAAATAGGTAATTAGGTACCTAATTGATTGGTTACTTGTAATTTTATTTGCAAATATTAACTATCTAATTCCATTCTGGTGTAAAATTCATAAGTCATAAGTCATTCAAAAGTCATATTAAATTAGGTTTACTTGCATTAATTTGAACAATGTCAAATCTTTTAATATCTTTTAAAAAAATATCAATATTCATTAAAATTTAATATAAAATTAAGGAAGCATGCTGAAAGACATCGCTTGTATAAAGATATAATAATTCAGCATTAGTATGCACTTAGTCACTAGAGACTGGCCGTGAAGAGTGCGTTAACGCTTACAATTGGTTGAAACCTCTTCAGTCAGTCATGTGATGTTAACCCGGTGGACCCACAGTTCTACAAGAGTTTCAGCAGTGGTGAGATCGAGTAAAACGAACGTAAGTACAGATTCATATAACAAAAAGAATTTCAGACATTGGGGGGTGATTTTATTCGATACGTATAACAACTTTTATTCGGAAATTAAAGCAAAAAAAAAACATTCATTTAAATCTTCCTCTTCATCATCTTTTAAATATCTGCCTAAATATTATGTCCCCTACCTTAGGACGTTCAAGTGCAGGTAAAGTAAAAAATACGATGGTAGCACGATTGTGATTCGATTTGCAGGTGCCTCTTAGCGACAATAGATGGAGCCACTGATACAGTTACATGTCATTTCATTGAAATTTCATGACGCATTTCGCATGACTAATAAGCAGCCCAGGTGCCGCTTCATACAGAACAAATACCCCCGCAAATTACGAAGTAAAATATGGAGAGATTGCAAAAAATAACATCGATTTAATTTTTTTTAGAGACAATAAATTTAAAAGCAATCTTAAATTATAACGATCTACAAAATTGCGTCAATTGCGATTACATGGTGCGTCAGTACTTCACGCCTATCCAAAAGCTGCTGCTTTACAAAGCGCAGGTTCGATCATGTGTGGAGTACTGTT
>WYDE02000032.1:66499-79032 GCA_009867175.2 Adela reaumurella | reverse complement strand
GGAAGCGACGGTCCCGAGGGAGTGCTGTGCGGCAGTATCTTCTGGTTGTTCCAGCAGTATGTTTCGTCCGTCTTGCTGTAGCTTCTCTTGCCTATGTTTAACTGCATTTTTGTAGGTAATATTTTCATTGGACATTATTTGACGGACATCTTTCTCCTTCAAAAATATCGGACAGTTTTTATCAAGTGCCATGTGCGGCCCCTTGCAGTTTACACAAATAAACGTAGTAGTTTCGCAGTTCTCATGATTTTGGGCACAC
Source organism: Adela reaumurella (assembly GCA_009867175.2). NCBI lineage: Eukaryota > Metazoa > Arthropoda > Insecta > Lepidoptera > Adelidae > Adela > Adela reaumurella. The sequence goes on along the minus strand of WYDE02000032.1, from coordinate 78,773 downwards.
TTAGGGCAAGTCTTCTTGGAACCACCTGGGCAGCTTTTTAGTATGTGTCCAAAGTGCCAGCATCCTGAGCACTGAGTCACCGGGAAAACGTATGGTTCCACACTACATACAACTCCATACGTATACACATATGGAGGCAAGCATGGCCCTCGAAAGCATATTCTCACAGCTTCGGACTTTGTCCACTCTCCGAATGAAATCTTTCGTTGTAGTCGCTTGACGGATACAATATCTACGTTGCAAGTCAAAACCTTCAATAAATCCTCTTCCATTAGATCTATTTCAATATTGCGTATCACACCGTATGAATACTGTACTTCACTTGTCTTAGTGCATTTTATGTTATTTTTTATTAACTCCTCATTTTCAAAAATTTTTTTTATGCCAACTTCAGATGTGCACTTCACGACCGCCTTGTACGGAGTCAGGTATTTAATTTTGCTGATCATCATGTTACCCTGTAGTATCTTAGCCATGGCGAGTTGTTTTGGCAGCTTATTGGCACTAGACAGGTAAACCTCAAATGTTTCTGTACTCACAATTTTTTCTTTCGAGTTTCTTCTGATGATCCTTTTTTTGCGCCGATGGACCTCTTCGAATCCAGAGCTATCTTCTAAGTCATCTTCCTCTCTGCCTCTCTTCTCACCAATTAAGGCTTGCAAATTTTCCAAATTTTCAACCACTTCAGATTGGGTCTCAAATTCAACCCACTCTTGCTCATTTATGACCAATTTTCTTTGCTGATCTTGTTCTACTGAGGGGAGCTCCCTAACTGGAGGGGAAGAGCCCCCAAGGTCATCATCATCCATCATAAAAAGTGGAGATCGGAATTTTTTTCACTACACCCGAAAAAAAAAAAAAAAAAATGTCATCATGAATGCAAGCATTCTCAAGTTTTGTCAGCAGTAAATTCTATCATATGCTTTACTGTAATCCATGTATACTGCATCCACCTGAATTCTGCTGTACATGCTGCTCAATATGGATTGTGTTAGAAGTAATAGGATGGTGACTGTTGATAGTCCACGTAAAAAGCCATATTGTCCGGGCGCAATACTTGTTTAAAAGCTGTTCTTTAATATTATACTATAAATATTATATTCTGTGTATATAAACTGTTCTTCTAGGTATGTAGATGAAGAATGAGTCCAAGATCCCGCTGCAAAATTCGACATGTATAATGTTAATGAAAGAATCAAATTTTGTAAACTGTATTAATATTGCAAAGTTTGAAAAACTATGTAATTTTTTTCCCAAAAATATAGTTAAGAAATTTTTTTTTCAATGTAGCTATTGCCATGGTGTAAACCGTGCTGAATAGTTCTTTTTGAGGTTTGTTGTTTTTCAAACTTTGCACTGAAAAAAGTATGGCAATCGTTCACAGCAGTGGCCAATCAATAATGATACAGTTTATGAAACAACATTTTGAAAACTTCCCGCTCCTCTCGCGGCGACTTAATCGGTTTGTTCCGGCGTTTCGAACAGAGCGTCCTGGTCATGGTCTCTGAAACGTCTGCATGCCACGAGCGCAGCAAACGTACTGTCAGCTATGGCCGCCTTCTTGAGTGCAGATTATAGTCGTGTGTGCAGGCAGGCAGTGAAACGTCATCTGCGTTAGCTGCGTTCCGTAAATCAGCCGAAAGGCAGTATGAGCTCACGATACCTTCCACTGGTACGCTACGCTCACCTCTTCTCATTGTCTGAACTCCCTCTACATGCTCCCGCTATTGACTTCTAAAAGTCAAAATACTGTTTGCTCACAGCGCACTGTATGTTACTTTATACATGCACATAAGTAACGTCCAACTATGACATGTTTGCAGGGCGTGGACATGGCTTCGTTACTCAGTCAGCACCAAATGAACGCAGAATCCAATGACGAGCCCATGATGCAGACGCACATCGAACACTCAGATCAGATCGACGGTGAGTTCTTCCGTCTATCCTGTATATGCTATCAGCGATACTGGCCTGTAATCTGATGTTATGCAACATGATAATATGTCGGTATCGCTGATAGTGACCAACCTGCATTCTGGCATGTGTTAATTGTGTAATTTTAATGTAAATAGAAACAATATGCCAGAATGTTAATAGTTATAAAAAGACTGGAGTTTGACGTGATGACGGTGCAATTGTTTGGAGTTGTATTCTAAGTGATTTTTCTTTTCTTATAAAGATAATGTCTTGTTTGAGCTGTAGGAAACATTCTCGAAGCTATCTCACGTCACACTTCAGTCCATACAAAAATAGGGCGTAGAAAATTATTGAATTTTTCTTTACTAATGTGCTCGGATCTTAAGCTTTGGTTTGGGGAAGTAATTTTTAACACTGTGGCATGTGTAGAACCACTGCATGTATATTTTTATGATTACGCTTATTGTTCTTTCCTGCAACTTTAACGCTTCTTTTCATTTGATTATTTTGGTAGGAAGTTTAAGGCCTCTTCTGTTCGTTTGTAATAATTATGATTGTGAATTTTCTAAAATTTTGACTAATCAATATGAAAACAAGTGATTTGCCACCTCCGATCAGTCCGAATGAAACTCAAAGCTTAAACTAGTAGGTATTTCATACTGTCTGGAACCCGATTCCTCTAATATTTTCTTTCTTTTTTCACACACGCTTTCTTTATCCAATGTGAGTTCGAGATTGGTTAAGTATATATTTTTTTCCGTTCTACGAGGTTATTATTGCTCTTATCGGTTGTTTAAAATGAAATAGGTCTGAATTGTCTAAGTGTATGAGTAACTAGTTAGAGTTGTGTAAGGAGTAGTGTGAGGGAGGGAGGTGAGGAGGGGTGTGGAGTGGAGTGGTGCCCGCGGCGTGTCGCATGCGCATCCCGTCCACATGGAGCTGTGTCAACGTACCGCCTGTGTTGCAGGTCCGCTCTCCGGCGACGACGAAAACGTTATCCCGCCAGACCCTTACATGTCTCTTAGCGATCCCGAACAGAAAATGCACGAGCGAGCCAACCCTCTCCTGGCAGAATCTTGTCACGTTTGCGGGAAGGTCGTCAGTAACATAAAGAAACACTTAAAGTCGCACAATCCGGAGCAACACAAGTGTCCTCTCTGTCCGATAGTTCTGACGCGGGCAGATAACCTCAAAAGGCACATCCGCATGAAACACTGCTCTGTGCTAAAGTCCAGTAACCTATCCAATGTCCTGATAAATCCAGAACATTATCTGAGGAACTAACTACCGGCACGGACTTTGATTTAGCAAAAATTGTTATTAATGTTATATGTGTATTGATTTGTAAATTTAGGGACCCAGGATCCCAGGATTAGGGATCCCAGGTCAAAAGTGTCAGTTCAATAAACATTCCACGGTATGTCAGTAGGTACAGTCGCTCTTGATTTCCTATCTAGGCATAGTATATAAGTAGGATGCGTAGGAATGGTGCGGTGACAACCATTAATCATCACAAGTTCACTTATCAATCCACTGCAACTTTCAGTTGTTTCATTTCATTATGAATGAGGATTTCGTTCGATACGCTATTCAGAATTAAAATCTTCTAATTTTTAATGTGATAATGCTTTTTTAACAATGCTCACTGCAGCCACTGATTTATTATCATTTCTAACATTCATCTTTGCAAAACTTTGCTTTCTGTATTAAGGCACGTAGGAACTTTGGCTGTTAGAAGATGTACCCCAAAATAACTAGGTCAGAGTAAGGGCTGGAAACTAATGCAAAATATAAAACACGCCTTTGTCTATCGATCACATGCTTTTTATTGTGAAATTTTATTGTTTTCTATAAAGTTTTGATTTTGTCGATCTTTTCATCTGCGTGAACTTTGTATGGAAAGTCATCCAAGATCGAAAATCTCTAAAATCAACATTAAAATTTGTTTTACAGTATAATTTGTATGAAAATCATAAAATTTACAACAAAATGCGTGTTATCGATAGACAAAGAATCGTTTTATGTTTTGTAGTAGTTTGCAGCCCTTAGGCTGTTTTCTTATAAGGGGGTACATTTTCAAACATTCTCATTTAGCTTTCCTGCGCGCCTTAATATTACTTCATTGGGCGATGGTCAAATGTAAATCTTCAGTCTTATGATTAGGGAGTACATAAACTTGGCTGTTTTCTGTTTTCCAACACTTCTGTGGCTTTTGTAGAAACTAATCTGAAATGGAAAGTACAAGAAACATTATTGTAATAGGACTTTCGGAAATGATATTTATTCATTACCTTTCTAAGTTGGAATGTGTGAAATAATATATAATTATTATATAAAACATTCATCAGGTTTTGTTTTCTATTAAGAGCAGGTTAAGACCTGATTTCTTTCATCTCAAGAAGGCGTGGAAATAAAAATTTAAACAATTTATGATCACAAATTTCAAGAATAAAATATGGAAAATTCTTTCAATTCGAATTCTCGGTAGATGGTTTAGCTGTTATATGAGATGATATATGTCAGCCTGTGTCGTTCCGATTGAGCTTACATTTGGAAAGAATACGAAAATCATAACATTTTGGAAATTCTAGCTCAATCGTAATATCACAAACTGCCGCACATCTTATATTACGGCTCAATCATCTACTGAGAATTCGAATTGAAAGAATTTTCATTATTCTTGAAATTTGTGTTATTAATTATTTAAAGTTTTATAAGATTTATTTAGAGATTAAAGACAAGACAAGACGGGTCTTAACAAGCCCTTAACATTCGTAATATTTTTTTAGGTCTTAATAAAAAGTCAATTCGCATCATTCCTGGGAAAAAGTCTGTTCCTCAATAAAATTAAATATTTACCTCGTATGAATTAATATTGTTATGTGTCACACCGCTTCACTAACCATGTTCTCTAGTTAGCTACTCATATAAGACTGATAGTTGTAGGTTTATTTATTGCTTTATACCTAATAATGTACATTTAATAATCTTCTCTTTGTGGATCTGATCTTTGTACCTGTACGAAATTGCAAAAATCACATTGACCGTTCTGTACATTTTTTAATAATAATGTGCATACACACATTCTATTGGCAACTAACACTTCACTGTTAACAGTTTTTTGTTTTTAAAAATATATTTGTATTATTATTTTAATTCATTCTTTTAATTTTACCCTTCCACTTTCCATTTCGTCACACTCCACGTTCCTCGTGTACTATACAAAGTGTTCTATCAATATGTCTCTCCGATGGTGACATCTTCCTCGGGACCGCTCACAATCCGCTCTAGGGCTTTTGGGTGTAATTTTGCATACTGCAAGGTTTTCTTTTCTCTCCTTCTATTTTCATTACGTTTGCATGGTTTTTAATTTAAATTGGTTATTTTGTACTTAAAAATAATATAGTCACAGTTGAAGAAATAAAATAAAAGATACAATGATTTGAAATTATTGAGATAGTTTGAATTTTAGTAATTTTTAATGGCATTTTTTTCTTAAGCTTTGTTCGAACATATTAGACACAGCTTTATCGATTAGTTGTTGAGTTATTAGCGCCGTGGCATTGGCGATGCTCTCACGGCACAATCGTTGCAGGCTCCAAGGGTTGGCACATGCGGCTGACTTTTGAGCGAGTGGCGGGCGCGCTAAACCTGCACCGCTGCAAACTGTGCGGCAAGGTGGTGACGCACATCCGGAACCACTACCACGTGCACTTCCCCGGCCGCTTCGAGTGTCCGCTGTGCCGCGCGACTTACACGCGCTCCGACAACCTGCGCACGCACTGCAAGTTCAAGCACCCCGCCTACAACCCGGATACGCGCAAATTCGACAACCCCGTGCCCGCCGCGCCAACCTCGCACGCGCCCTCCCTCTTCGCCAACCACCTGGACGCCAACAGCTTCGACTGATTGTCCATGCTCTGGTTGGGGTTCGACGCGATGTGAACGTCGCCGGCCAGAATGTTTCCCGTCCACCGGACTCGGCTCCTCCTGTGTCAAACAAAACAAACTCCGCTGTCTTACCTACGAGTACATTTCTTACCGACTACACTTCCTACTTAGGGTTAAGCTCAAGTGCTATTACTTAAATCGGGCCTTAACTGTCATTTTTATTATCGTACCCTACTTGCGATAGTGGACGACTCGCTTTAGTATTGTTTCGGTTGTGCGTTGTAACTTGCCCATGCGACCGTGTATAGGACTCCACCTTGTGGAACGGCACGTATTGTAATTGTAATATGTATTTAAACTCGACGCAAATGTAACTAGGGTAAGCAAATTCTGTCTATACCAATCGCTATACGGGAACGGGCAAAAGCAATAATATCAAGTTAATTTAATTACCATATAATTTTTGTTTGTTTATGTATTACGGTAGATAGGTAAGGTAAGAGGGATGACGGTTGGAGAAGGCGGGGAGTGCTGAGCAGCACGGGATAGAAGCTAGAAACGGGACTGAGGCCTCCACTTAGCTCCGATCTTGTTCACTGGATACTCTAGGTAGCCGACTATTGTTTAACGTTACTGCATCGTCCTATTAGGAGAGATAGGTAATACTGTATGCGTGGACTGTCGTAAAGAGATTGTGATGTTGTCGATGGGTCAAGCGACATATAAATATTGACTGAATCTCAGTATAGATGCATTTGTAACTAAATGAGGCCTTTGTTAAAGACGGATTATTTAAATATTGGAATGTGATGTATTAACGGATAGCGCCTAAGCAAACATTACGAAAAGATTTTTATACTAGAACGTAGTTGATCTATTTACGGAGATTGTTTTTTTATACTTAGAGTGAAATTTATTGTCTTATTTAAAGAAATACTTTTTCTATTTATCTATATTGTTTTACGTAGAGTTGTTTGTTTTTTATTGATCGTCATACACGTATATAACACGGATTAAGTTTATTTCAGTTGACAGTTACATTAGCTTTATAACAGTTAGTTATTGTTCTACTCGTTGCGTTCGTTACTGAGCGGTGCAGTGGTGCCTCCCATTGTTTTAGCATTTACCCACTACTGAGGTTCCGCATTTAGTAAATAAATTGGCATTCTACGATTGGGACTAACCTAGATTATATTTTTGAATTAAGGGTTAAGAATTGTTACATTTTTAGCTAAACACTTAGAGTGGTACAGTAACTGAAATGTGATAAAATGGAATGGTGCTAGAACCGAGAGTGTTACATCGCTACGATTCAACTCCTATCTTATTCATATTTTAAATAGTTAGTTTTACTTTGCTAAATGTAAGGCATCTACACTCTCGACGCGACCCGACGAAGGAACTCGCCAGGCTTACGGTATCACTCGAAAGGCATTTTAGTTTGTACGTTTATCTCCTAATGTATCTCTTCAGTTGGTAGCGTAGTTAGTTTGATTCCAATCGTCGTCGGACAACCGAAAGATTATAGTATACTATGTAATGTTGAAAGCGGGAGCCGAGGCGCTCCCCGTCCCCGGTAGCTGTGAATATTCAAATTTACACGAAGTGCAATCTGCTCGACATAGTCATGTTAATCATTATTCATAGCTATAATTTACTGTCGCCTGTCGGAAGAATAGGAACCTCTTAGATAATATTCGCAAATCGCGCATTCGGCACCAAAATTGTGAAGCGGCGTCATCGGACAACTAAATCTTTGTAATCGGCAAGTAACTAATGCAATATGGTTTCTACACTTTGAGAACGTGACGTACTCTGTGCAATATTACTAGTTATGTTTTATTATCTAATATTAATAACCAAACTAAAAAGAGTATATCACTTTGTTTAATTAATCTGTAAACGAGATGTGACTACCTGAGTTGTATTCTATTTTGTACTAGGTTATATTTATTAATTGTATACTTGTGATTACCTTAAGATTATACGCCTACATTAAACAGGTCGGGTTATGGTAATGCGCACACTTTATCGCTAGCTTTATATTAAGCTAAAGGAACTTCTTTACCTCTGCAGTCGTTAAGAATATTCAACTATTAATTTATTAAAGCAGTTATATACGATCGGCGGCGGCCGACGTTAGCTAACCGAGTTGATCTCCGCTCAGCGCAGCCCAGTGCACAGTTGCCAGTACTAAGAGTGTGCTTCCAATCATTTAGCGTCGCGCTTAGATTGTTCCCGACGGAGTGTACTCCTGGGACGACCGCTCTAAAGACCAATTTTTACTGGGAACGACGGATGTAATGTACGTTGCAACATTCAAAGGGTAAGGAAACGTCGATAGGATAGTCTTAGATGGATAAGTTTAGGATACTCTGATTAATCTGGCCAGAATTCTTGGAGTATCACATCGTCGTTCGGCTCAGAAAATATCACCCATTGATCTCTTTTTTATTTTTGGCTTTCAAAAAGTGCACGACTTAAAACAACCGCCACTTAATGAAGGCTTAACGTTTATGCCATATGGAATTAACGAGTAAGAATTACGAATGAATTAAATTAGTATTTAAACAACGGTCCGCGGGGACCTAGTCAGTTTTGGCCAATCTTTGTATAAATTTCCATTTGGTTTATGGAGGCGTTGCTATTGTGATTGATCGCAATGGCAATGTGGGGCGGAAGAAGGAATGCAACGGCGAAGGAGAGCAGGAGAGTGACGGTCGTCAGTATAGCAATCATCTAGCTAGAATCAGTAGTTGTTTTTGTGTATGTTCTACCTGATTACTGTTATCTCATCACGTATAGTAATGTTATACCTACTGCTAGGGAGGGGGTGTCAAATCGTTCACCTTACGCTTGAAGAGTTTTCATTCTGTTTGTTATTTTCGTAGCATTTATACTTCACATTCGTTTTATTACTATTTTCGTTTCGTGTATTGGTTTGATGCCTCCGTTTTAACATTTATTTCATATTTTTATTTGAATAGTTTTGTTTTTACAGTTAATGCAATTTATTGAACATTTTTATTTCCACATTGTTTGATGTTATGAAATGCAATGTTACAATGTTGCAAACTCCTGCATTTATCTGTTGTATTTATTACTAATTTTTACATTAAATTGTGGTATGTTACAAACACGTAGTTTCTGTTATCTCATCTCAGTATCCCCACTGTAGCTTCTTCTGTGTCCCCCGCCCCTTGACCCGCTATCTACCTCCCCGGACACACTACACACACTCATCCATCACTCAAGTATCAGCAAGTGATCCTCAGTTGCAATATCTGTGACAACACACACGTCATGGACACAGCTTAGTATGGATGTTGCAGGAAAATTTTAATATCTGTAAACTTATTAGTATCCTAGGAAACTTACAAGTGACCAAAAAATTTGTCATGGCTTTTGCATTTACATGTTCCCTAAAGGATTTAAGGAATCTATAAGTTTACCGACCTGCCTCAGTTTATTTGTAAGAGGAAATTTCTGACATCTTTCCGAGTTTTCAGATTTGTGTTTTGGAAACTTACAAATTACCGAGTCGCCACCAAGGCAGTTGCAAAGACAGAGTCATGTATGTTGATTGGTAGATTTTCGATAGTGTATGTTTTAATTGTTTGTGTAAATGCTGGACGTTGAAACAAAAAACTAAGAAAACTTGTTAAGTGGTTTTCAACATTTGTTTGTAATTTTAAAGTTTACACGTTTTTTTTATTGGTACTGGTGATGAGTTATACAAATTTTAAAAGAACACTAAATTTTTTAAGCTTTCATATGAACCTGCTGGCAGTACTTTCTTAATCTCTTAATCTCCTTTTCCAAATCCGTCATTAGCAACTTCAGGTGATTCTAGAGTTTTTGCATATTACTACATGAAACAATATTATTTAGCATAGAAATGCGTGAGGACGGGTCATGAGTCACTGCCCGACTGGCGATATATGAGAATTACCCAATCAGCATTGGCATCATGCCCTGCGCTTCCCTCGTACCTCCGCCATCACCCCCGCGCACCTGCGGAACAGACTGCGTTCACAACTTTCGTGGCGGCTACTCAAAAACTTGTAAGTTTCCAAAAACACAGTTGTTTAAACTCGGAAATATGTCAGAAATTATGTTCTCTTTCAAGTATACTGAGGCGGATCAGTAAACTTATTAGTTTCCTTAAATTCTGTTAGGAAACCTATAAATTCAAAAGCTGTTTGAAAAATTTCCGGTCTCCTGTAAGTTTACTAGGATACTTATAAGTTTACGGATATTACAACTTTTCTAAACATGGATACCAACAACATAAAGTACATTTACAAAAAACTGCATTGAGTTGTGTCACATGTGTCACATTAAAATCAAAATATATTTTATATATATTGTGATAAATCACTTTCAAAAATCGCGCTTTCATCAACACTCCACCAGAATCACTTCTATAGAATATTGGTGTTTCACATAGATGTTAATTTTGAGCTTAGTTAAAAATGAGTGATATTATTTGCTGGCAGTCGCTTTCGTGTCTTATAATTTTTTATGTAATGCACTGTTGTCCCGCACTAGACTCCATCGTGTTTTGGTTACCTTTTGGATGTTTTTTTTTAAGTTATTTTCTTGTCATATTATTTTGATGTTGTATTGGTAGTTCACTCTGAGTGTACCTGAAAAAATCTAATGTGGGAATCATTTGTATTGAGAAAATATTCTATTAAATATAAGTCTGAGCCATATTAAACCATATTGTTAAACCATTTAGAATGCGTAATAAACGTTCAACTGATCTTCCGAATACATACTTAAATTCTAATTCTTTAAATTTCTACCACCAATGGCCCTCTCTCAGCTCATGTTTTACAAAAATGGGGGATTTAGATGATTCAAATAATAGGAAAGGTGCTAGAGTAGATAGAGCAGGTGTGTGGATGATAGTGGCGGTCGCGAAGGAATCATTGACAGTTGCAGAGACGCCCTCTGCGCCGTTCTCGTACCACAACATGTTCGATGCGGCGGCGGAGAGCACGCAACTGTGGCGCTGCAAGTCATGCGGCAAGGAGGTGTCCAACCGCTGGCATCACTTCCACAGCCACACGTCTCAGCGCTCTCCCTGCCCATACTGCCCTGCCACCTACAGCCGCATCGACACACTGCGCTCCCACCTGCGTGTCAAGCACGCCAGTCTCGTGCTCAAGCGCTAGGCGTGCGAGACGTCACACCGCAACGACCTCGCTCTCATGTTGACAGTTGCAGAGACGCCCTCCGCGCCGTTTTCGTACCACAACATGTTCGTGGCGGCGGCGGAGAGCACGCAATTGTGGCGCTGCAAGTCGTGCGGCAAGGAGGTGTCCAACCGCTGGCACCACTTCCACAGTCATACGTCTCAGCGCTCACTCTGCCCCTACTGCCCCGCTACCTACAGCCGCATCGACACGCTGCGCTCCCACCTGCGTGTCAAGCACGCCAGTCTCTTGCTGAAGACGTCACACCGCACCGACCCGCACTCATAAACATAGTATTATAATATATTGGTGTCTTTAGCAAAAACTGTTACATGCGCAAAGAGCTTTCCTTAGATTATAATTCATTTTTATTTATACCTTGAAGAATAGGGTTTCATAAACCTTCCTTCAATTCATTTGTAGTTTGGAATAGTACGTAATTCGAATGTGTGTAAATTTTGAAAATGGCCTTTCTAGTGACAAAATGGCGTTGATGTCTTCCGACGCGCTTCGTACATGCAAATTGGTCAATGCAATTGAATTCCTAATTTGTACCTAACTAATTTTGCTGTATTTGCCTCGTGCAACATTCCTATTTACGTATCATATATTCACATAGTTAACATTTTAAAAAGAGACTTTTTTAAAGAGAGAGAGTATTGTTGCGGACGTATGGGGTAAATGAACTCTTTGTAGTATAAATAAAGTGCAGTCTTTGTCTAAAATATTGACCAGTCTCCAGATTTTTTTAACAAACTCCAACCTAGACGATTTGGGTGTGACATCCTGTGGTTTTTCGATGATGATGATTCTACAAAATTTCAGAACATTGGAACTTCCAAGAGTAGTTGCCCTGATGGTGTTCCAGCGATTGTTTTTAAGGTTTGTGCGCCAGAGTAGACACCAATCCTCTTTCGCCTTTTTCAATTATCCCTTTCCCGTGGCATCGTACCTTCCTGCTGGAAGAGGGCCTCAGTGCAGCCAGTGCCTAAGAAAGGTAACTCAACTAGAGGCCCGTAGCAATAACTTCACTGTTGTGTAAAGTTATGGAGCACCTCATCAACACACGGCTCCACCTAGAAGTAAACAAACTCCTAGATGACAATCAATATGCCTTCGGAAAACACGGTCAACAGGAAATCTTTCAAGATACGTTAAGTATAAAGAAATGTGTTGTGTGAAATTGGTCAGCCTTAATAGCTCAGTGGTGCAGAGAGTCAACTGTCGCTATTGCTTGTTAAGCAACGCTGGGTGCGGTCAGT